>JANIIA010000007.1:3236759-3258997 GCA_027478495.1 Erythroxylum alaternifolium | reverse complement strand
CAAACAAGTAATTTAGTAATACAAACATTTTACCATACATTATATATTTCATAGTATAACATATTCTAAGCCTAGGAATCCTTAGAAACCTTGGGCTCTAATACCAAAGATGTTGACTGCAGGTCTCAGTTCTTATTTCTCGGCGACAAGGTATATATATATATATATATGTATGTATGTATATATATGTGTGTGTGTGTGTGTGTGTGTGTGTGTGTGTATGTGTGTGTGTGTGTGTGTGTGTATGTGTGTGTGTGTGTGTGTGTGTGTATAACTAACACCAAGATAAAAATAATTAAATTCTTGGTGGGAGTAAAAACAAATAAACAAATAAATAAAAAATGTAAGGTTTGCCTAAAAAATGCACGGGCGTGTAGTTTTCATGGCCGTGCATTAGAAAATGCATGGATAAAGAAATAAAGAGTCGCTTTATGAACAGTATCGGTTCGTCACGATCGTGCACAAAATAAAGGGGTTGTCGCGATCGTGCATGTGTACGATCTTACAACCTTGCTACACACACCAATTTCAAATCATAACTTTCAATCCCTTATGTCATTAGAAAGCTAAGAGAAAGAGCTACAACTTTCATGTAAACAATTTTGTCTAATTATGCCTAGATCATTACAATTTATTTATTGAAGATTCAAAACAGATTTTTATCCCCTTTTTCACTCTACTGTCAAAAGAAACTGCTACCTATTTCATAAGACCCGAATCTAACAATCATAGACTATACATCTATAACTCCCAAATTAACCATTTGCTTAAGAATATTTATCCAAAAGCCATTAAACAACTAACAATTTGTTCCCAACGTAATTGACACTTAACAGAGAAGAAATTTCTGCACAAATACAAAAAAGAAATTCTTCAACCCTTCTTTCATTCATTTCTCCATAAGACAAAATTTCATCTCTTAGATATTGCAAAGTTTATACAATTTCAGTTACATATTAAGAGTTAGCACAGTGGCATAATAAAAAATAATACAACATGTATGCATGATTGTAAGGCTACTTAAGGTATTCGAACTAACTTAGTTACAAAAGATAATAATAATTATTGGAGTTTGCCAAAGTTGCAAGGTTTAATGATCTGCTTGTTCTTCACCTAAAGAATGGAAAATAGTGAGGTAAGATGCAAAACTTAATGGCTAATATGGTTATAGCCATTAGCGATGAACCACACACACACAACCAAACATATACATAATTTATATCACATATAAATATAACAATCGAATTATTCACAATTCACGCTCACAGATAACATATTATTACTCAAATCAAATAATGTATTTATCAATCATCAAAACATAACAATCAATTATATAGCGTGCTTAACAAATTAAAGCAAAATGCACATATATAATGGCTTGAGAGAATCCCATAGAACGAAATGGTGAAACTGAAGTTTACACCATGAACGAAATGAGTCCATTCTTCGGAGCTCATATGCCACAAGCGGGAAGCCGAGAGAAGGCTATAGGTCAACGTACACATGACGAACGAAATGATATTTGTCTTGCCCATATAAGCAAATTTTCGATGCTTACATATTTCATATCATAATTATATTTTCATGAAATTGTGTTTTTCTTCTTCTCATTAATATCAAAAGCAGTAGAGTCTTTCAAAAAAACATGATATCAATCATAGATTATTTTTCCCACATTCACAATGATAAAAAGGTAAGAATTTAAGTACACATACAAGCAAATAATTTAGCTCATCAACATAACGACTATAAATGTATTACCCACTTATTTACTTGTAACTTCAAACTTAAGTTTGTTCTTCTTCTTGCTTTCGCATTCGATATTCTTGATTCCCTTCAAATAAACATATTTTTCATTCAAACAACATATACGAATAAAACTTTCTTAAAACTTTACTATCTAAAAATAAGCTTTATCTAGGCTAGAAGAACTAAGATATAGTTAGAAACCTATAAAGATCTAAGAAAACAAATTTCTTGGTTCTCTTCTTTTTCTCTTTATTTTCAACCTAAAACCTACTTTCACTAATTTCTTTATCTACTAAAGCAAGAAGAAAAGATAGGGAATACCTAAAAATTTTCAACTGAACCCTTTTTCTTTCTTCTCCTTCTTCTTCTTGCTATGCTTCGGTTTCTCCTTCTCTTCTAGTTTCTTCTACGACTTTCTCTATTTTTCTTTCTTACTATGCACGAATCTCTTCTCGTCTTTTCTTATTTCTTCAAAACAAACTTTTAATCTTCCAAATTTACCCTTCTACATTTAATTTAATTCCTACTAACTCCTTATTTTATTTTAGCATTTCCATTTAATACATGCAAACACATATAAATAAAAATATAATCTTAACCAACTCCAACAAAATTTCTAATCCAAGAATTCAAATTTTCGGTTGATGCTTGTTAATTTATTAAAATAAATTCTAAGAAAAATTCTGGGTCCAACAGATTATGTAGATATACTCACAATATTGCTTCGTTAACTTGCCACAACAACATGTTCAGCTTGTGAGGAGTCATAAAGGATGACTTAATAAATATGAATGAAAGATTATCAGAAATGTTCGTTAGATATATGAAGCAATACACAGTAATCAAAGAATGTGTCATACTTATGGAGATTGCTGAGCTGGTTGAGTTGAGCCTTGATTCTTACATTTCCAGCATTATGACCTGAAGTACCACATTTTTCACATTTTTATATGTGACCTTTTCTAGTAAATTTGCTTGATTTTTCAACTTAATAGGCTCATTTACTCTTCTCCTTCTAGATGTTTTAGGTCTTCCTGGCATAACTCTTTTGGGTGGGGGGTTTATTAGTTCTTCATCAACTGTAGGCCAGAAAATTGGACCTCTAATAGGTTGCAAAATATGCTCATATACTGTATAAATTTGGACTTCTTGTAACACCGATCCACATATGACTTTGGTCGATGTTTTGAATGGTGAACAACACTTACAGCATGCTTGCAAGGATATACATACAGCTCCCACACTCGACAACTATATGATTGGTGTCTACCAATCCTCACAATATGCTTGGCATCACCTTCAGAAACTTTATACGCTCCATCATCATTCCAAACAATTCTCCGCTGCATAGCAGCTTTCTTATTCTTCTCTAATTTCTTCACAATCCTGGGTGCAACTTCTAACTTCTAGCCATATACAAATTGTCTCATATCCTCATGCCTCTTCATCACCATGATTCTAATTGTTTCTAGCATGATTATAATTGGCCTATCTCTAGCTGGTAAGATCCATCTATTGAATGTTTGACTCATGTTGTTATCAACAACTAGACATTTAGATTCAAAGGACTAGTAACATCTTGCCCATCTTTCCTCGGATATTCGAGCAATGATGATGCACATCTAAGTGTGATTTTGTCCAATCTTTTCAACTGCTCGTTAAAATTTTCTATGTATATTGACCAAGCACAATTCCAAAATTACTTTCGCAAATCTTTTCCTTTCCAATTCATATGCCAATTATGGTATATGTGCTTTGCACACATCCGATGAGTGGTATATGCTTTTTCCATTACTCTAATCAATCTCTATAAGAATATAATAGATTAAGTTAATATATAATTGATACAACATTTAACTATTAATCAATGAATAAACAAATAATGAATAAACACATACCTTTGCATATCTGATATTATTATTAGTCTTTCACCACTACCTAACTTTAAGTTCGAAGCCAGCAAACTCATAAACCAGGTCCAAGAATCAGTGTTCTCCAACTCGACAACTACCTAAGCCAATGGATACATACCTCTATCACCATCCCTCTCAATTGCACTCAATAGATGACCTTGGAATTCAATCTTCAAAAAATAGCCATCAATACCAAAAATTGGCCTCAAATGCCTTCATCATCTTTTCATCTCATCAAAGCATATATATAGTCTTTTAAACTACAGAAAAGAGATAAAGATGTATGAATTAATGTATAAACTTCATATATAACAATTATAAATAAATGTTATAATTATCATTGTCAATAATATGTAAAACTTAATTTTGCATACCTGTAACAAACTAATTTCTTCATTTCTAGCCTACTTTAACTCAATTGTTAATTCATGATTGCTATTCCTCAACTTATAAGTATATCCTTATAGCTTCGCATATTCACTAACATAATTACTCGTCCTTTCTTTTCTAAATCTCCTCTTGGCAGCTTTACACATACTTAAGTTGGCAAATATATTAAGTTTTTCTTGACATTCTTTAACCATCTTCTCCATCTAGATACTAGGCTTCTCAAGTATTTTGTCCTTAAAATGTCTCACTAGGAACTTAGTAGAAACCAATTTTGCTTTGTTGGTCGTAAAATACCTGTGCTCATCATTGTATGTCGCCTCTTTAAAGCACCTATTATTATTGTCACAAACGTCATCCAACTCCCATGGGCATCCCTCAATACATCTCACTTTCATCCTATGTCTTTCACTTTTTTTAAACTTCACATTGTAGCTTGTCTGCACTGCGTAATCCACAATAAACTTCCTAAATTCTTTTGCAGAGCCAAACTCCATCCCCAATCTCTAATTTGGTTTAGCATTGGATGGATTATGCCTAATACCACTACTTGGTCTTTACAATGACTCACCAGGCTCTTCTTCGCTAGGATATTGATCTCTACCAATAAAACTACCAAAATTTGTGGACTCAATTTCAACTGTTTGTGGTCATCGGGAATCCGAACTTGTATAAGACCCTCGTCATGCTCATCATCTACTACCTCTTTATGAACTTCTTTGTTAACTCTTAAATCAACAGCTTCAACACTAACACCTCCAATAGCTCCATAACGTCCTTCCTTACCCTCCCTATCTCCATCCTCTCCTCCAGATATAGGCAATATGTCAGGTACAAATGATGGGGTGTCTAACATATGAGTTACATATACATCAATCATTTGGTAGATTTTCATTAGATTAATTAGCCTTACATAACTTGCATTTGATTCAATCAGCCTTAAAGACTCACTAAACTCAAAACCGGGTTCTCTATAATAGGCCTTATCGACTTGAAGGTATCCTAACTCCTTCCCCTTCCTACATATTTGCCTATAGCTAACAAAATGTAGGTCTACTTTATCAAAAATACTTGATTCCCCATCAACATATTTCAACTCTAACTCTACAACAAACTTGCCACCATAAAACAACCTTATGCTGCCAAATTTAACCATCATACACTTGTTCATAACAAATATATTAAAGTAGGTGTATCACCAAAAAAAAGATTTAAATGATATTATCAACATTATAATGGATACTATATGCATAATTATACAATTAGAGGATAACATAAGCAATTAAACATTTCAAATATGATAAAATAATCCTAATAAACTTAAACTATTAATCATGCATCATAAATAAAATTAAACTACTATAAAGCATGCATCGTAATATGATACTAATGCTTTGTCAATAACTTTTTCCCTTATGTCAGCTTTACTGTAATATGCCTATGCCATTACTGAGTACAAACCATACCTTGGCTCTATTATATCTATATTATAATTCCTTACATATAATACCATGCTATATTCCAATCAACGTAATCATCTTAACTTAATCCAATAAATAACATATGAGTCAACAAACTTGTGTGCAAATTCATATAAGGATGTTCAGACATTTACTACTCCATTTATTATTTATAAAGCAACATAAGAAGGAACACCCCCATGTTTGGCATCATGTACTACTTATCTTTCCTAAAGGAAAACATGATAATTAATATGGCCATATTTATAGGTGTATGTAATCATCCAAAGGAGACACAAGCCTACATATATATATATATGATTACAATCATCATCCAAAAATGAATAACGAATTGTGCACATTCTTGAATTAATTGAATGTACTAATCACTCAAATATGTTCTTTGGATCTATAACAACAAATAAAATTAAACGTTATGATACCTAAAATACAATCATATTTGCATTAGTTTATCATTAATTTTATAGAATTGTGAATTGCTTTCAACTTTCTCAAGTATCATATTTTTAACCAAGGAAAAAATCGAATAATATATCATAGATACTAAACATAACTCTAAACTTTTGATGAAACTAGGTGAATTTTAGCATGAATTTAATGAAATTTACTTAAAATGACAAGTCGAAACTATTAACATTTGCATGATTTTATTACATACAATAAATCAAAGACACTAAAATCTTTAAACACGAACATTATCCTACATATACATGAGATTTAACATGCTTATGTTTTGGAGAGTTTGTAAACAATCTAAGGCTACACAAAACCATATATTTCCAAGTACTAAGTGTTCATTAAATTATTTGGATGGCTTAGCGTTCTTATACCTCTAATTTACATTTGATGATTTATTTAAGTAAAGAAGAATATGATTTACATTATAAAACAAATCCCCATATCACCAATCAAACATATATAACGATAGTTCAATTTATATAAAAATAAAATATTTTTAATAATTAACAAATTAGTGCAAATAAACTAACTTCAGTTTATTTGCAAGCAATTAACAGAAGAAAAATTGGATTAATAATTTTGTAAGCAATGGATTAAACATATGTATATAGGCAGAAATTGCATGATAACATCATCAATTTGCATGGACCATGTTTATTATTCCAAATTATTCCAAGTTAGTTGGGTGAAAGTTTGACTGAAATATGCAAGATAGACAAAATTGTATCATAGAATACCAATACATTCACTAATAACTTTCATTCTTCGCACGCATACAGGACCACAACTAACATCCAACACCTCGATAAGCATAGGAGACCATAGCATACAATCATAAACAAATAAGACAAGCATATTAAAAACATAAAACCCAGACAACAATGGACTTACCACGATGAAATGTCGACTTCTCGTTTAGACACCTAAAGAGCGCGTGAGTTGAATTTTTGAGGTGACATTGTTCACGTAAGCTTTGGATGGGTCCTACCACCAAAAATTCCATAAAAACAATGCTACGTCAAAAATTTTTGGGTCACGTAATCAGATAAATGATGGTATCCTGACACCATTAGTGGTCAAGATTCAATAAAAATATTTTCTGAATATTATGATTCATTTTGAATGTTTTGTAAATGTTAGAGTTCAATTTAAACACTATAAAATGTTAAGATTTATTTTGTACACTAGGGTAAATGTCAGGGTCTATTAAGCCCTTTTGGCCTTTTTTTTATCTAACAAGAGCAAGAAGATGGTAGTAAAAACTAAAAGGAATAAAAGGGAAAAGAAAACATAAAAAGGAAAACTCCCATATAAATATAAATAAGAACTATATCTTAATAATTGCTATAAAATATTTCCTCTTTCTTTTCTTTTTGTAAAGCTAAATAGTATTGAACAAACCAGAGCGAGAGAGAGAGACAAACAAAAGAAGAGAAACCAGAGTCATGGTTTCAACGAGAAGAAGTGGATCTCTCTCTGGTAACAATAACAGCAAGAGATCTTTCTCATCGGAGGATAAGCCTCCGTCGCCCAAGCGTCAAAAGGTCGTCGGGAAAAGCTCGATTTCTTCTTCTTCTATTTTCTTTTTTAATTATTTTTTCTCTTGATTGGTGTCGTATCCGGAGAGTTGGATTCGTATCGGCTTTTTGCTTCGGGATTGTTGATTGTGTAGTTCTCGGTTGTGTTTGGTTCGAATTTCAGGTTGAAAATGGCGGAGCGTCGGATAAATCGATGCCGCCGGCGGAAAATTCCAAGGAATTGTGTCCACCGGCGGTGGCTGATCCTGCGGAACGTGGTTCCGGCGATGCTTCGATTGCAGTTGGTGGTGCAGGAGAGGCCGTTAGTTCGGGGAAGGATGAGGCGGCGACTGTGGTGGCCGTTGTGTCGCCGGTTGCTGACGGTAGGTGCTCTGGACTTTGTGAAACGTTTGATTTCTGATTGTCTCATCAGTCTGCTGGTTCTTAAATTGTTTTGAAATTTTATCTGAAATTTAGGTTCTACGCCGGCTATACTAGAGAAGCCGAGGAGTTCATTGTCGTCGTGGAGCGTATATCAGAAGCCGAACTCGAGTTTCGAGAATACGCCTTGGTGCAAGCTTCTTTCACAGTCTGGAATGGTAAATTTCAGACTTAACTACTAAATTGATTTGTTAAATCCGTCTGAACTTGTTCCATTGACATGGAAGTTCAGTGTTTCGGTTGCTGTTGGGTCTATTGAGTGTTTGTCAAACGAGTAAATGAGTGGCGTTTCAAGATGATTGAATATGCTGTCTTTCTAATGAAGCGCGTTTGGAATGCAGAATCCCAATGTAGTGATTTCCGCCCCCAATTTTACCATTGGTTCGAGTAGAAATTGCACTTTTCTGCTGAAGGATCAGAATATCAGTGCTTTCTTATGCAAGATCAAACAGACGCAGGTATTGTACTTTAATGTGTTTCTCCCTCGTATAACTGGTGATTAGCTAAGGATAATGAATATGGGTCATTTGGAATCATAAGACTCCTGTCCTAGAGGAGCTTGGAAATGGGATTCTTGGGTCAGATTGATTAATGCTAATTCTTCTGGAGACAAACTCCTTAATATGTAAATGCAGTTTTGAGTTCTCATTGTTTCTGGACATGATCAGCGCAAAGGAAGTGTTGTAGCAGTACTAGAAAGCACTGGCAGCAAGGGATTGGTTCAGGTAAATGGGACGATGGTGAAAAAGAATGCTAGCTGTGTGCTTCACTCAGGTGATGAGGTGGTCTTTGGCCCGCACGGGAATCATGCCTATGTATCCTTTGATTCACTCTCACATTTACATGTTCATGTTATTTTGGTTTCTGCATTTTCTTTAGCTTTATGAGGGTTGTAATTTTGCTTGACATGGTAATTTCCTTAAAGGATCATTATAGATTTTTCAGCAACTCATGACTGATGTTACGGTTAAGGGTGCAGAGGTTCAGAGTACCCTGGGAAAATTTATGCAACTAGATAGGAGAGGAGATCCTTCAGCTGTTGCTGGGGCGTCAATATTGGCATCTTTATCTAGCTTGAGGCAAGATTTATCCCGTTGGAAGTCTCCAGGTCAGACAACTAGTAAAATCCATCATGGGAATGAGGTGCCCGCTGATTCTATTATTCACGATGGTACAGATGTTGAGCTTGATGGTGTAGAAGGTAATTCCACTCCAGATGTGGGGAATGGCAAAGCTGTAGATGTTGGAGAAATTGACAAGAATCTTCCTCACGATTGCAACCAGGATGCTGGTGTAGAGGCAGGCAATGTAAAACTCTCTGGGGTGAATGATTTGATAAGGCCTTTCTTCAGGATGTTAGCTCAATCAAGTACTTATAAACAGAAATTGAGCAAAGGTATCTTTAAACAGGTATTGGAAGAAAGGAACGACTGGACAAGGGATTCCCAGGTGGCATCAACCTCGGGTATATCATTGCGGTGTGCAGTATTCAAGGAAGACATACATGCTGGCATTCTGGACGGGAAAAACATACAAGTTTCATTTGATGATTTTCCATACTATCTAAGGTGTGATATTCTTCTACCATGCTTAATGTCCATTTTCCCACTTATTACAAGTGATCAAGTAGGTATATCCATTTCATTTGCACTTCTAGAATATATAGATGATCAAGATAAATATCTCGCCTGAGTTTGATGATGGTTCCTAAGTGATATTGCCTGTGAATATTTTGGTGTAGAATTTGGATTTTAGTTTGCAAATTGTTCATCGGGGCTGCATTATATCGTTTTATTGCATGTAAGTGATTTGCGAACTTGATATTTTCACTCTGCAGCGAGAACACCAGAAATGTCCTTGTTGCCGCTTCCTTTATACATTTGAAGCACAGAGAACATGCTAAGTTTACCACAGATCTCACTACTGTCAATCCACGAATTTTGCTTTCTGGCCCTGCAGGTACAATGATATCTTCCTTTGTAATTTTGTTTATTTCGCACGTTTAGATTATCATTGTTGATATATGATTTGTCAATTTATTCTACTTGCAGGTTCGGAGATATATCAGGAGATGTTGGCTAAGGCACTTGCTAATTATTTTGGTGCTAAGTTGCTGATATTTGACAGCCATTCATTTATGGGTGTAAGTTAAAATGATTACCGGCTTTCGTTTTGATTGTTCTCTTTATCCATAACTCACTAAGCCTGATTATTGTTTAAATCATTAACTTTGAAATCTAGGGATTGTCTTCAAAGGAAGCTGAATTTCTGAAGAATGGATCTAATGCAGAAAAATTGTGTACTTGTGTTAAACAAAGTTCTGTGGCTCCAGACTTGTCGAAGAGTGCAAATCAACCAAATGTTGAAACAGATACGCCTAGCTCCTCAACTGCACCTTTTTCTTCTGGTTTAGAATCTCAGCCGAAAATGGATGCTGAAACTGTACCTTCTTCATCGGGATCTCGGAATCCATTGTTTAAAATAGGTATTAAGTTATTCTATTTATTCAATAGGCCATCTGCATTTAGTCATCTATTTGTTATATATCTACTTTGCTTTTTTGGATTCTAAGGCAACATTAATCTCCAGGTGACAGAGTACGATATGTAGGTTCATCTTCTGCTGGCTTGTATCCAACATCGTCTCCATTGAGGTACAATTAGTGTGAACAGATCCTTCATTTTTTTCTTCCCCTTCTTCATTCCTGACATGTTTAATGGGTTCTTTCTGTAATTTCTTGAGCAAGGATGGAGGCTTGTGCATATAATTAATATGTAGTGCCGGTTGACACTCTTCATCTTGCTTCTATGAAAAGCATTGATTTTGTTGCAATTGCATTATTTGGAGTTGGATAGTTAGTCCATCTCGATGGACTTTTAGCAAATAGAAGATTTGATAATACAAATTGATGAAGATTGGTTTGTAATCTCAAAAAGGGATAGGAGTTTGTGGATATTTCTGGTACTTCTCCTGGTAATTACATAATACTTGTTTACCCCATCAGTTTTCGGTAATATGAAAAGCAGTAATAGGTCTTGGAGTTACTCCATTCTGGATTCGGTCCATATTCTCAGTCTTTGTTGATGACGCGGTTCATGTTTGAAGTGATATATAGCTTCATTCTGAATTGAGTGCATATGGTTTAGAGTTTTTTGGTAAATTATAATACAGAGCTTTTACTGAGTACAAACTAAGATATTGGATATGGAGTGAATAACCAAGGCTTTAACTTTGCTTACTAAGCAATTTGATGCTCTCTGGCTGTGGCCTCTTAACTGTTGTACTAGACATTGTTATTGATGATTGCTTATGTGTTTGTTACTGACAAGTTGAGGTAAAGAGGATTTGAATTTTTTATTTGCTCTTTTGAAGGTTTACAAGTAAATAATGTCTTAGCTATTGTGTATCTTCAATGAATTTAAAGCCTTTTTTATGCCAGTTATTCCATTTTAGTGTTTGCTTTAGCTTACTGAAGAAATGTGTAAGGTGAGGGGTAAAGAGCAAATAGGGGGTGGGAGTGGGGAAGGACAGAGATGCACTTCATTCTCTAAGTGTCTATACGCTTGTTCTAACTCTCCGTTTCTATCTTCATACTTTCCACGATGCTGCTTTATATGCTTGTTAGAACTAATATTCTAGATTCTAACATTCAGGGGACCACCTCATGCAATTCGGGGAAAAGTGATGTTACTCTTTGAGGACAATCCTCTGTCAAAAGTTGGCGTGAAATTTGATAAACACATTGGTGACGGGGTTGATCTTGGAGGTCTTTGTGACATCGGTTATGGATACTTCTGTAATGGTAATGTTGAACGGGGTTGACTTAATTTAAGGTTGTGTCTATCTTTCTTATCGAAGTCACTGAAGATTCTTGTCACTCATCCAGCTTCTGACCTTAGCTTGGAGAACGGTGGTGCTGAAGATTTGAACAAGTTACTCATCAACACATTATTTGAGGTTGTGATCTCTTAAATTGAATGTGTTTTCATTTTTTTTTTGCATCACGTTTCAATTTTATTGGCTTTTAAACTGATTAAAGTTAATACCAGGCTGTGAATAGTGAGAGCAGAGATTCTCCTTTCATTTTGTTCATGAAAGATGCGGAGAAGTCGATTGTGGGAAATACAGACTCTTATTCTACATTCAAAAACAGACTTGAAAAGCTTCCTGATAATGTAGTGGTGATTGGTTCGCACACACAGACTGACAATCGCAAGGAAAAGGTATGGCATGTTCCCTAATCAGAAACAGGGATCAAAATTTTTTTATGGTCTTTAAGATGATGTGCTTCTGAGCTGTGCAGATAAGACCTCTTAGTCATTTATTTTCTGGAATATTAACATTCACGAACATGGAACACTACTAAATTTTCATGAGGATATATATATATATATATATATATATATATATATGCGCTTTGTTGACCTTATTTTGTTGTGAAAGAAAGTTTATTGCATGTCATCATGTATTGTTGGTTCAAGGCATTATCACTTAACTGTCTCCTGGGCCAAACTTGCCTGGGACAACAACGATCTGAGAAGAAAATCTTAATGTTAAGTCTTTTATCTTTTTGACTTCGATGTTGGATTTGACAGAAGCCTATAGGGTATGGGACTTATAATGACTTGAAATCTTGCTTTTTAGCCTTATTTTTAGAGATTTGTCGCTTCAGATTCAAAGCCTTCTAAATCATATTGTGCCATTTTTTAATTTTTGCAGTCACATCCTGGTGGTCTTCTATTCACAAAATTTGGCAGCAATCAGACTGCTCTTCTTGATCTGGGTTTTCCTGTACTCCCTCCCTCTCTCTCTCTCTCTCTCCCTCCCCCCCCTCTCTCTTCTTTGTGTGTATGTGTGTTTTAGCTGGTGCATTGTTGAAATTTTGATGCATGATTTACGGGAAAACACTTCAGGATAATTTTGGAAGACTTCATGATCGAGGGAAGGAAGTGCCGAAGGCTACAAAACTTCTAAGTAAGCTTTTCCCAAATAAAGTGGCCATTCACATGCCTCAGGTATGTCACAAGCTGACTGGCCTATATTTATATTTTTATCTTGTATGATTTAGTGAGAAGTCATAAATATTGCAGGATGAGGCACTTCTGACTTCATGGAAAAATCAGTTGGATCGAGATGCTGAAACCCTTAAAATGAAGGGGAATCTGAATCACTTGCGCACTGTGAGTCCTGCTTTTTAAGTTGCGAAGTTTTTCCCAAAGATTGCAAAGTGAACATTTCTTATACATAGTTTAGCTGAAATGAATAATATTTTAACTCTCTGGTTGCACTGATTGCTTTCGTGTGTGTGAATGCTAGGGTGGGTTGAAACAATAGGGATTGTATCTATTGGCTATTATTTCCTTATAAAAGAAAAGTTG
Organism: Erythroxylum alaternifolium; assembly: GCA_027478495.1. Classification (NCBI taxonomy): domain Eukaryota; kingdom Viridiplantae; phylum Streptophyta; class Magnoliopsida; order Malpighiales; family Erythroxylaceae; genus Erythroxylum; species Erythroxylum alaternifolium. The sequence continues at coordinate 3,245,672 of JANIIA010000007.1, read as the reverse complement.
ATCTGACTCTATAGCTTGGAAATCTGTTCCCTATTGGGGTGTGCTACGGTTCTTGTTACCTCTAATAGCAAGTTCCTAAAAGCTGCAAATTGATTTTAAAGACTATGAAGAAAATTAATGTTTTTTCTGGCTGTCTTGGGGGAGACATGGTACACTGACTGACAGTCATTGTTGTATCTCTTAATGCTAGTCTTGACGGGGTTCTTCTGACATTGGTTGCCGTATGCATGGTGGATGGCTCTCGCTATTTTTCTATTGATATTTTTGGAATTATAACTCTAGAGGACTAGTTTGTTAGAGCTTTGAATAGCGGCAGGATTTATCCATCTTGAGCTTTAGGTCACGGTTCTTGAGTCATAGATACAATTACTTTGCAAGAGAAGGGAAAGGCTGTTAAGATCTATTCCCCCCTGGCAATGCAGTTGGCCATGAATCACATATCTATGGCTCCAGAACTTGTTCTTATGCCAAAGCACCATGCTAAAGAGGAGTCTGTTGTTTATATAGGTTCTGGCTCGAAGTGCAATGGAGTGTGAAGGACTAGAGACATTATATGTCAAAGATCAGACTCTTACAAGTGAAAGTATATATCTTTATTTCCTTTCTTATTAATAAACATTGGCAATGGTTTCTCTCTAATAAGTTTTCTCTTGTGCTGCATTCTAGGTGCTGAGAAGGTAATTGGATGGGCTCTAAGCCATCATTTGATGCAGAATCCTGAGGCTGATGTTGATTCAAGGCTTGTTTTGTCTAGTGAGAGGTATTTGATAACCCTAGTCATGCTCTTGGATTGTATTAGTATTGGATGATTACACAATTGTAATGACATGTCACAATTCTGCAGCATCCAGTATGGGATTGGAATCTTGCAGGCTATTCAGAATGAATCTAAAAACTTGAAGAAGTCACTCAAGGTGATTATTTTACATAATTGTATTCTGGTATTTTACGTTCTCTTCTTGCCAGGTTTTTGTCAAAATTATGCTGAGAACTTTGCCGTTGGCAGGACATTGTCACGGAAAATGAGTTTGAGAAAAGGCTTTTAGCTGATGTTATTCCACCTAGTGACATTGGAGTTACATTTGATGATATTGGAGCACTTGAGAATGTCAAAGATACTCTGAAAGAACTAGTGATGCTGCCTCTTCAGAGGCCTGAACTTTTCTGCAAGGGGCAATTAACGAAGGTTTCCACGTCTCTCTTCTCTCTCTCTTTTAATTTGAAAGCTGTTTATTCAAAGGGATGGAGTAATATTCACCTGTAACGTCCCAAATGGATAGAAGTTCAACATATCTAGAAAGAAGGCAGATCCTCACTGTGATTGTTTGATTTACAGCCTTGCAAGGGCATACTTTTGTTCGGACCTCCAGGGACAGGAAAGACTATGCTTGCAAAGGCTGTGGCAACTGAAGCTGGTGCCAATTTTATCAACATCTCAATGTCAAGCATCACATCCAAGGTAAGTGCATTTGTGGACTAATAGCATACAATCTATGAATTGAGTTCAATTTGTGATATGGATTTCTTTTTTGTCTTACTAATGACAGTGGTTTGGAGAGGGTGAGAAGTATGTGAAAGCTGTCTTCTCATTAGCCAGTAAAATTGCCCCTAGTGTTGTCTTTGTCGATGAGGCAAGTTTTTACAACCCATTTAGGTGTTTAGCACAATTATTTTGCAACTGTTGACTCATGCTTCTTTCGGTATCTCTTCTTTTTTCTCTGTCTGCTGTATTTATAGGTTGACAGCATGCTGGGAAGGAGGGAAAATCCAGGAGAGCATGAAGCCATGCGCAAGATGAAAAATGAATTTATGGTAAACTGGGACGGCTTACGAACCAAAGATACCGAGCGGGTTCTAGTGCTTGCAGCTACAAATAGGCCTTTTGACCTTGATGAGGCTGTCATCAGAAGGTTGCCACGAAGGTATTGTATCATAATGGCCTTGACAATCTATATGGACATACCGAGAAAAAGCTGTATGCAGATTGCCATAGAAATATTTGGCCTTTTTCATGGAACAGATTGATGGTGTATTACCGAGAAAAAGCTGTATGCAGATTGCCATAGAAATATTTGGCATGTTTCATGGAACAGATTGATGGTGTATTCTTCTGATGTATTCACGCTTTCTAACATATGTTTTCTCATGTCTTTTTTCATCCAGATTGATGGTGAACTTGCCTGATGCTCCTAATAGAGCAAAAATTCTAAAAGTTATTTTGGCGAAAGAGGATTTGTCTCCTGACGTTGATTTTGATGCGGTTGCAGCAATGACTGACGGATATTCTGGAAGTGACCTTAAGGTTTTATTCTCAAATTTATGCTTTATTTATGTTATTATGTCAGCTGGCTGACAATGGATTGTACCTTGCAGAACCTGTGCGTTACTGCTGCCCACCGCCCAATCAAAGAGATTTTGGAGAAGGAGAAAAAGGTTTGTTTTGTATGCATATCCTGTCAAGTAGATTATTACGAAATTCACATTTTTCAGCAAGCTTTTGGCTTTTTTCGGTGGATTCAATTTTTCAGTTTGTCTTGATATAGTGCAAAACGTGGTCATCTCTCCCCTAATTAAACATAGTCATAGTATAATCTGGTCTGTTCTGTTAATTTTCAGGAACATGCTGCAGCTCTAGCAGAAGGTAAACCCACCCCACCTTTAAGTGGCAGTGGTGATATACGGCCTCTAAATATGGACGACTTTAAATATGCTCATGAACGGGTAAGATGAAACTCTAATGAATCCTTATCTTTCAAAAGTTTCACAATTTTGTTTTCTCACCCTTTTCATGTTATTTAAACAGGTATGTGCTAGTGTTTCCTCGGAATCAGTCAATATGACTGAGCTGTTACAGTGGAATGAATTGTACGGTGAAGGTGGTTCAAGAAGAAAGAAGGCTCTCAGCTATTTTATGTAAATGTCCGGTGTACAAATGCTTCTCGTCTTAATCTTATTTCTCTTGCTCCCATAAAATTTAATTCGGCAGCTCTAAAATCCTTGGCTTTGTTGGGGAGCCATTTTGTCTGTAATCTTTGGGGTAGAGCAGTTACCTATATTTAGTCTCTCGGGAAGGTAGATGGTACAAAGGATGTGAAGCTTTTCCTCCTTTTTTTTTAACTTTAAGTTATAAACTAGAGAATATCCAATTCCATGTGAATATATTTATCAACATGGTGTCCTGCCCGAATGAATGATCTAAGTGCTAGATGTTTGGAACATCGAACATCTATATTTTTCTCGTCTTTAAATGTAAAAAGGTGCGATTTATCTTTTCACATTTTACATAAAGGTTAGGATGGTTCTTCTTGTTATTTCTGGTGTTAATTTATATTATGAATTAATTTCTTTAGGTCTTAGTTATATTTTTATCAACTTGTTACATGGATGTTGATGTGGCTGTTATAGAATTTATTCTTAAGTGGAAAGTGTGATTTATCCTTTAATATTTCGTATAATGTCTAAAATAGTTTTCGTTATTATTTCTGATATCAATTTGTACTCGATATCTACAAATGACATAATTTATATCCTCAAATTATTAAGTTTTCATTAGATCTCTCTCATTACACATTTACTGGTGATATGAAATTACGCAATTTTTGGTTTGTGGATTTGATTGTTAAGACATTTATTATTATTAATCATCGTTGTGTGCCATTCCTTTCGCTTTGCCTACTCTTTTTTCTGCTAATTTCCATGGGTCTTTTGGTCCTCTCCTTCTCCCCTCTGTTAAGTTACCGTTTATGGTAACAACTTATCAAAATTCCTTCTACTCTTAAATAACAATGGTAACCCTGCTACAAACTTCTGAAGTTGGTCAGAATTCCTCTATGGAATTCTCGCCTTTGCCCTCAAAAGCCTCTTCCCGGGTTGCTCTAGCCCTCGTCAAGCTCCTTCTCCAACTCAGGCTGACTCTGTAACTTAGATTGATCTTACCTCAATATTTACCTGGAAAGTTGTTTTGGGTGACTCCTCTTCGTACTGTCCTACACCGTCGCAGGATGGTGCATGATAGTCTCACCGTCCCTGGAAACTTTTAAGAAGGGTGTTGGCCTTGGTCTATAACCATGGTGGAGTTTTTCTTATGAAAGAGTGACTTTTCCTTTAGTCAAACAATGGGCTCTTAGGTAACGAAGTTGTTGAGATCTTCTTAATATGCTACTTAATGAAGATCATCTCTTCTTATTTAAGTTCTCTAGCTTATCATCAGCTAAGAAGATAATAGAAGCAAGCTCTTGACATATTAATTGTAACACGTAATGATACCTTAGTTACGTATCTCGAATCGAACGTGAAAGGGCAATAAATGAAGAAATGCAGAAAATGTCTGATTTCGATTCCATAACTTCAAATGAGCTTTCTGAAGCGGAAAGAAGCATGAATCCACCGCCGTCTTCATGGGAACTGTTCATCGGAACGCGGTCAACGTCTTTCTATAATTTTCTCAAAACATAAGCTCTTTTAACGAGTTAGAGAATCCTTATGCTTACGAATTATATGAGCAACTGCATGAGACCTTAACCTTTATATATAGCTTTTATATCGTGCTTTTCCATTACAAGCCTGATATAGGTCTAGTTTATACTAATCGGGATCTATTTTTTACCCGGGCTTCAACTTATTGATTTAGATCATTTATTGAGTCACTTTATTATCTTTATTCGAATCAAATTATGTAACTTAATCGATAAGTTATTTGAAAAATCAAAAAATGCAATTAAATGTTATCCAACTTTATGAAAAAAGTAAAAAATGTCCAATATACTCTCCCTTGGACAATACTTAATTGCAGTTTTGATTCAAGTTTAAAAAACTCGGTTAAACTACACCACTGTATTAGTCGACTAAGTTTAAAAACAAAACATTTGATTCAAAGATAATGAAAGTCCATCATTTCGTCCTGCAAAGCTTTCGATAATGAAAAGTATCAAAAGCGTGTGTAATATGCGACACAAATCTAATACAATCAAGTATACCTAATACCTTACTAACATGAATGGAAAAATAGAGTGTGACAAACTAGGATGATACATGTGTGATCTAAATTATATTATCTTCGTTTGTAGGTCTCGATTTCTCCAACTTTATGCTAAACTGCATATGCTAAACTGTATTAGAGAAATCCTATTTTCTCTTACTGAATGCTAAATAGCATTAGAGAAAACTTGTTTTCTCTCGAATGCTAAACAACATCAGAAAAAGCCTTTATGTTCTCTTACTGAATGCTAAACTGCATTAGAGAACTTTTATGAGATTAAAAACTTATATCCCCTATGTCACGTCAAACTTTATGGATATTCGAAAAAAATTATATGTGTCTTAATGACATAAGTTCAAGGTCAATCTGTATATATGCCTAATGACCTTTAAATGCTTAAGATTGACACAAATCTTAAGACTTTTATGCATTTTATGACAATGTATGATAACATGTATTACTGAGGATAAACAATGATCATCTTTATTAATGAACTATCATACCGTCATAATACACCAAAACGTACAAATATAAATGGAGCAAACATAACGATCCCTTATCTAACAGTGTCTAAGGACTTCAAAACACTCATACTTTATACTTGTCTTCCAAATACAAGTGGGCAAAGTCCTTTAGTTAAAGAATCGACTTATAGTTCCTGAGTCCTTAAATGCTCCAAATCTTAATGTCACCTTTTCGTATCAACTATTTCATGGTCAAATATTTGACCTCAAAATGCTAAGATCCTGTAATATTCAATGTTTTTTTAAACAATACAGCAGCTTGGTTATCATTTTACAACCGAATAGGTCTAGCCATTGAATCAACCACAGATAACTCAAAAATCAAAATTTTGAGCTAAACCGTCTGTGAAGCAGCCCTATAGCATGCACTCTGCATGCATGATCGAGGAAATCACCTATGTTTAACTGACACTCTTCCACGACATTGTACCATCTACTAACTTAAAAAAATACTGTAACCTTTTAGTGGACTGTTGATTATCCAGATACATAGCTAAATTTGAATCTGAATTACCTACGAAGTTTAGTTTGTTGACTTTTCTATATGTCAACATATAATTCTTGATTTTCTTTAATTATCTCAACACTCGCTTGACTGCATTTTAATGGTCTACACTTAGGTTAACCAGATACTGACCAAGCAGTCAAACAGTCAATGCAATATCCTGCCTAGTACATAGCTGAGCATACATAAGACTATCAACCATACTAGAATACGGAGTATTCATCATAACCTTTCTCTTTACTTTATTCTTTGGATACTATGCTAAAGATTATCTCTCACTATGAGAGAGATGCTATGACAGGTTTACAGTTAACCGTATTAAACCTTTGTAACATATACTCAATGTATGCACTCTGTGAGAGGTATGATGAGTGTTAAGATCTGTTTCGGTGAATTTGAATACCTAGGACAAAAGATGCTACGCTGAGGTCCTTTATGTTAAAGTTCTCGACCAAACGTTGCTTAACCTTATACAACATGGTCAAGTAATTTGATATGAGCAATATATCATCTACATGCAATAATAGGAAGATAACTTTGTTCTCCTTGACCTCATAGTACAAGTATCTTTTTAACTTTATTTTTCATGAAATCGAAAGAGGTCACGACCTCATCAAATGCAAGGTATCACTTTTGGGAGGTTTGATGTATGCATAACACACAAACCATGTCAGTTCCATTTGGATCCTGAAATCCTTTAGGTTGTACCATATAGACCACTTTATAAAGGTCTTTATTTAAGAAAGCGGTTTTGACAACCATCTGATATAATTCTATATCATCATGAGCTACAATTGCTATAATCAATCACTCAAAATGTATCCTTCGAGGATAAGAGAGAAAAAGTAACATTAAAGTCAACATTTCTTCCTAAGTGAACCATTAGGCAACTGAGCGAGCCCATAAATTGCTGAACTTCATCCTGAAATCCTTTAGGTATTAAAACTTCATTTACAACTGACGGTTTTGCAGTTCTGCTACAAAATCAACTAACTCCTAGACCTTACTATGTTTCATCCTTGTATTTCATCAATCATTACAACCCACCACAATTTTGCATTAGGTTCAAAAACAACTTCTGTAAAAGCAACTGGATTCGTAACATGTCTAATGTCATAGTCCTATTCACCTAATAGACTATGTAATCAGATGGGATAACATGTCATCTAGCTTTGGTAGATCTTCATAACTGCATTAGATCTTGTACCTTTAGGAACCTTTGTGTGTACAGGTATGGGTTCCTATTATTGTAGAGGTATGGTACAAAGACCTAGATCTACCGGATCTAACTGTATGAGTGGCGGGTACATAATAATTGTAGTATCCACCTTGCTATCACCTAAAAGGTCAAAGGGCCCACCATCATCATAGATATCGTATTCTAGAAACTTAGCTGTTTGTGATTCCACTATTTTGGTCCCTCCTTATCTACAGTAAGATCTGTAGATTTAAAGTGGTCAGGATATCTTACTAAATAGAAATGAACAGAACGAGCATACAATTTTTCTTTATAAGGATTATACTACCGCGGGGCAGCCACATACACAAATTTGTGCAACGCTGGGTTTTCGCTCTTCTAGATAATCAGGTAGATTAGTCCTGCTCTGCATTGACTTCTTCAAGTCCTTTAGGGTACGATTATGCCTTTTGGCAACACACCATTTTGCTCAAGACTACCCAACATAGCGAACTAAGTCACTATTATAACTTATTCCATATATCTGGCAAACAAACCTTTTTAAGTCCTGAAGCCAAAGATTTGAATTTTGTACTATACCGGCCAGCAAACGGTACATAATTATGTTCAATAATACTAGTCGTAAATACTAATTTGTACCGACTAATTTTGCCTGGTATCGATCGGTATATAAAATACTGACCGAATACCAACCAATATTGTAAATTTTAAAAAATAGGACTTTTTAGCAAGATTTTTAAAAAATTTCAAAAAAATTTCCCTCCCACTTCCCCCTCCCCAGAGTTTTTAATACCATTTTGTACAAGTCAGTACTGGTCGAAAAATGGAACCGTACGGTAGGTATTGGTACTGGTCGCAAGTATACTGTGAAAGTTGAAACGTTCGAGGACTAATCTGCAAAACCCTAAAATTTTTCGCTAATTACTCCCTGACCTCTTCTGTTCAGTGTCTGCCTCTCATTTTTTGTTTTTGCTCTCTCTCTCACCGACTTATGCTCTCCTCTCTCTATCACTCTCGTCATCCTCTCCTTCACTCTCGGCGGTTCGTGGTGCTCTCTGGTGTGCTTGGCTGCTCCTCTGCCTGTCGCGGATCACCATCTCCTCCGCCTGTCATGGGTACCACCTCCTCCACTTGTCGCCACCTCCACCTTTCGCTACCAACCACCATTGCCACCTCCTTTACTTGTTGCCACCTCCGATGACCACTAAGGCACCACAGACACATCATCTGATAAATATGGGAATAATACCCAGATCTGGACTTGACCCATCATCGAAAACGTTTGTGAATTTCTATTTGTTGGGTGTGTTTTTTTTTCCAATTTCTATTAGAATGCTTCTGTTAATTGTTTGTGTTGTTGTGAGGAATGAAATTGTGAAGGATTTCTGGTTAATTGTTTGTGTTGGAGACTTGGAGTTGTGAAGGATTTCTGGTAATTGTTTGTGAAGGATTTCTGGTAAATGGTAACGGACGTGTGTTCGGTTGGTTTTGGTTTTGGTAATGAAAACATGAAAGTTGTGGTTGATTTGGTCGGTATTTGGTAATGAAATTGTTAGAGCTGAATGATTGGTTCATTTGGTTCATTTATTTGGTTAATGAAAATTGAAAGTCGTATATTACAATGTATTGAGGTTAATTGTAATGGATTATTGGTTGGTTTGGTTCACATTGAATTTTTGAAACAAACAAATTTTGTTCACTAAATTTG
>JANIIA010000007.1:3226015-3236659 GCA_027478495.1 Erythroxylum alaternifolium | reverse complement strand
ATAACGGAGTTCGGCCAAATGTGCCTACGTCTCCGGAGCACCACTAAAGCAGCTCGTTTTACTTATGTGGGAGAAGAACAAATTATTTTTGGATGATTTCCAATGAGAGGGGGAGGAGTTCTTTTATAACTTCCATCCTCCCCCACAAATATATGAACTTTCAATATGGGATTTGGGATTGTGCCAAATAGTAACATCTCAGAAATTGTCAAATCAAATATATTAACATCAAAATGTGATCTCCCCATATATTTGAAAACCAACAAATACCCAACACAATCAGAGAGGTATAGCATAAATTCTTGCCAACCCTTGTTGAACCATAGCTTCCCATTCGCTTTTTGCAGTTCCACTAACCAGTTTAAACCACTGGGAACAGAGATTGTAATCACGGAAGACATTTCATCTCCATACTTCTTAAGAAACTTTCCTGGGATCTTCTGCAACCATTAAAATGAAATCATTCTTCATTTTCCACAGATCATTGTAATTGAAAAAGTATCAGTTGTTGAAACTTGAGGAGACTCTGTTATCATACAAATAAATTTGTCAAAAAGTCTACAATCGAGATACATAATCTTTCTTCTCCCTCCATCCATTCATTGAGTCAATCTCGAGTTTCATTGTTCTTTCATTAGACCAGCAAGGTTCAAGCCTTTTCATCTTTCAATCACAAGGTTCTAAAAATCATTAAAGAACAACAAAAAGAAAATCAACTTTCTGTCCAACCAAACAAGTTTTGAAACTTCTACTCTTCAGCAACAACCCAGCATCGATTACAACATTCATTTCCATCGCCAACCCAGAATTACAAATGATCATAACCAAACAATTACAGAAAGAAAGTCATATTTCTTGGACTGAAGAAAGTGCTAAGTGGTAGCTAGTAGTAGTGTACCAGTTTTTGGTCTTGGAGAATGGAGGCAACTATTAACTTATAGAACATGCATGCACTCCTTGTCGCAAATTTACAGCTTTCTGGTATTAACATTGTCATCCCTCTGTTCTCCATGGACAAACCTTGTTCGTAGCTTCCTGTGTAATAATAGCTCGAATAGAGAAGCTCTTCTTAATACGCATCCCAACCGTGGAAGGTCATAGCAATCAAAAGTAGTAGGCTCTGCTACCAAGAGTGGAATCAACGGTTATTATCTGCTCTGTTTAAAACTAATCACTAATATTATTTGGAGATGAGTAGCCTATGACCTATCCGTGTGCTAATTATCTCTTAATATTATAGTCAAACAATTTTTTTATCCGTAGTTATCGATTTCATCATGCTCTTAACGACTATGCAATTTTATAAGGTCTAGTAATTAGTAAATAAAACCGTTATTCACAAAGTCGGTCGAAAGCTATCAACTTTAACTCATGATCTAGCCTACTGTATTAAATGCGTATGATTCACATGTAATACGTAGAACTGATCTTGTTATGTATTCATAATCGGTCATGAAAAGATTAAAAACGAAGTTTCACCTTAATTGTTATTTGAACAAGTAAAAGTTATGTCTTGGTCCGAGTGGGGATAACATTTCTCTTCTGCATGTCCATGGAGTTTTGAAAAATCCAAGCATCTCAGAGATAGATAGAGAGGTAGGAATTTTTCGAACGAACCGCACTCCTTCGTATACGTCAGGAGTCCATTGATGAGAAGGGGCTAGGGAAAGCTTGAACCCAATTCCTACAGTGATGAATATAAGCGCAATACGAAATACTTGATTTCGGTTTCATCTTTCATTCTGAAGCTGATTCCGAGCACCAAACGAGCTCCAATCTCCCGGGACCTTTACGAAAAGTATTTATCGGGACGTAGTTTAAGCCTTTCTACGGTTTTCTCAATACATAACTCTCTTAACGAGTCAGAGATTCCTTATGCTTACGATTTACATGAGCAACTGCAGGAGACCTTATCCTATTTATATAGCTTCCATATCGGATTTCCTCATCATATGGCCGATATGAATCAGGTTCACACTAAAAGGGATCATTTTATACCTGAACTTTGACCCATTGATTTAGATCATTTATAGGTTCACCTTATTTTCTTTGTCTGGATCAAATTACGTAACTTAATCGATAATTTATTTAAAAACCAAATTACAATTAATAACTGTCCATTGTATGGAAAATTGACAAAATTGACCTTAGGGGCAAAAATGTCTTACAATCTCCCCCTTGGACATTTATTAATCGCAGTTTTGACTCAACTTTAAAAATAGTTTAAAAACTTGGTTAAGGTACGCTACAGTATTAGTCGACTAAGTTTAAAAACAAAACATTTGATCCAAAGATAATAAAAGTCTAATATTCTGTCCCGCAAGGCTTTCGATATCAAAAAATATCAAATACATGTGTCATATGTGACACAGATCTAATACAATCACGAATATACATGTATCATGTGCAACACAGATCCAATACAATCATGAATATCTAATACCTCACTAACATGAATGAGAAAATGAAGTGTGACAAACTACGATGATACCTTTATGATCTAATATGTATCATCTTCGTCTATAGATCTCAATTTCTCTAACTTTATGCCAAACCGCATTGCTAAAAAACATCAGCGAAATCCTATTTACTCTCACTGAATGCTAAACAACATTAGAGAAAACTTGTTTCCTCTCACCATATGCTAACCAGCATTACAGAAAACCTTTATGTTCTTCAACTGAATGCTAAACATTATCAGAGAACATCTTTATAATCTCCAACTGAATGTTAAACTGCATTAGATAACTTTTATGTGATTAAAAACTTATATCCCCCTATGTCATGTGAAACTTTAAGGATATATCTGTATAAAATTGTATGTGTCTAATGACATAGACTGAAGGTCAATCTTTATAAATGCCCAATGACCTTTAAAATGCTTAAGATCAACACAAATTTTAAGGTTTCTATACGTATTATGACAATGTATGATAACATGTATTACTAAGGATAAACAATGATTATCTTTATAAATGAACCATCATACCATCATATTACATCAAAATGAACAAATGTACATGGAGCAAGCATAACGATCTTTTAACTAACAGTGTCTAAGAACTTCAAAACACCCATATCATATATTTGTATTTAAAACAAGTGGGCAAAGTCCTTTAGTTAAATAATCGACTTATAGTTCCTCAGTCCTTAAATGCTCCAAATTTTAATGCCACCTTTTCGTATCAACTACTTCATGATCAAACATTTGATCTTAAAATGCTAAGGTCCTGTGATATTCAATGTTGTTGTTAAACAACATAGAAACTTGATTATCACATTACATCTGAATGGGTTTACCCACTAAATCAACCACAGACAACTTAGAAATCAAAATTATGAGCTAAATCGTCTGTGAAGTAGCCCTATAACATGCACTTTGCATACATGGCTGAGGAAGTCACCCATGTCTACTTGACACACTTCCACGATATTGTACCATCTGCAAACTTAAAACTGTAACCTTAAGTGAACTTCCAATCATCAGGACACATAGATAAATTTGAATTTGAATTCCCTATGAGGTTTAGTCTGTTGATTTTTTTATATGTCAACATATAATCCTTGGTTTCCTTCAATTATCTCAACACTCGCTTGACTATACTTTAATGGTCTACATCTAGGTTAACCAGATATTGACCAAACAGTCAAATAGTAAATGTAATGAACTGCCTAATACATAGTCGAGCATACATTACGCTATCAACCGTACTAGAACACGGAACATTCCTCATAACCTCTCTCTTTACTTTATTCATTGGTCATTATGTAAAAGATTATCTCTCACAATGAGAGATAGGTGCTACAACAGGCTTACAACTAATCGTATTAAACCTTTGTAACATATATTAAATGTATGCACTCTGTGAGAGATATGATGAGTGTTAAGATCTGTTCCTTTATGTCAAAATTCTTGACCAAAAGTTGCTTAACCTTATACAACATGGTCAAGTAATTTGACATAAGCAATATAACATCCACATGCAATAATAGGAAGATAACTTTGCTACCCCTGACCTCATAATACAAGCATCTTTTTAACTTTATTTTTCATGAAATCAAAAGAGTTCATAACTTAATCAACTGTAAGGTTTCACTTTTGGGAGGTTTGATGTAAATCACATATTGATCTGCATAATGTGCAAACCATGTTAGTTCCATCTGGATCCTAAAATCCTTCAGGTTGTACCATATAGACTACTTTATAAAGGTCTTTATTTAGGAAAGCGATTTTGACAACCATTTGATGTAATTCTTCATTATCATGAGCTACAATTTCCATAATCACCCAAAATGCATCCTTCGAGGATATAAGAAAAAGTAACATTAATGTCAACATTTCTCTTTGAGTGAACCATCAGGTAACTGAGCTAGTCTATAAACTGTTGAACTTTATCCTGAAGTCCTTTAGGTCTTAAACTTTATTTACAATTGACGGTTTTACAGTTCTGCTATAAAATCAACTAGCTCCTAGACTTTATTATGCTTCATGGCTTGCATCTCATAAGTCATTGCAACCTATCACAATTCTACTGTGGGTACAGAAACAACTTATGTAAAAGTAACTGAATTCTTAATATGTCCAATATCATAGTCCTGTTCACTTAATAAACTATGTAATCAGATGGGATAACAGGCCATCCCAATCTGGTGGATTTTCATAACTGCATCAGATCTTGTACCTCTAGGAACTGTTGTGTGTATAGGTATGGGTTCTTATTCCTGTATAGGCACCATACAAAGATCTAGATCCACCAGATCTAATTGTATGAGTAGCAGGTACATAATAACTGTAGTATCCATCTTGTTATCATCCTAAGGGTCAAGGGGGCTACCATCATTTTAGACATCGTATTCCAAAAACTTAGCTGTTAACGATTCCAATATTCTGTTCCCTCCTTCTCTACAGTAAAATTTATAGCCTTTAGAGTAGTTAGGATATCTTACTAAATAGCAATGAACAACTTGAGCATGCAATTTTTCTCTATAAGGATTATACAACCTCAGTAGGGCAGCCTCACACACGAATATGTGTAAGACTGAGTTGTCACACTTGTAGATAATTAGGTAGATTAGTCCTATTCTGTATTGACTTTTACAAGTTCTTTAGGGTACAGTTATGCCTTTCGACAACACATAATTTTGCTTAAGACTACCCAATATAGTAAATCAAGTCACTATGCTAATCGATTCCATAAATCTGGCAAACGAACCTTTTCAAGTCCTGAAACACCATGTTTGCCATGATATTCTCCTCCATGGTCAGATCTGACATTCTAAATGAATTTTTCCAATTAGTTCTCAACTTTAATTCTTTAATCGAGAACTTATAACTATAATGGTAATAATCATCAAATGTCAGACTATTTTGGAATTGCATAATGCAACTGTATAAGGTCTTTTGATATCTTTATGTATCAGACTCAACAAGTTAGAAGCATGAGTTGACCTCAATATCCTTATTGGTCAACTTATTCTTGCAATTGTCAACACATATTCCCAGAACATCAGAATCCATAGTTGAGAGAATGTTTTCCTTAATCAATCTCTTCACCCTTGCTCTGGAAATGTGACTTAAACTTTTATGTCACATCATGTATGACTTTTCATTCATCAGTGTCCTTCATTTCATGACTTGCTCAGTAAGATACGAAGAAGCATATATCTAATTCAGGGTAAGACACATTCTATACAAATCATATGATAAGAAAGTTGTACCATTATGTTTTGCATCAAACACAACTGTAAAGTAGAAGTATTAAATACAAAACATCAACCTTCTTTGTCTAAAATTGATCCAAAGATTATATATAAAATGTGTTGTGTAAAAACCTAAATGAACCTTGCAATAAGATTCAGTACATACATCCACTATAGATATTACTTCCATTTCTTCATTGTTGTCAACCATCAGTTCCTCCTTCTCTTTATTTGGCTTTATCCTGGATATGAACCCTTATATCATGAAAGCACATTGATCAGATACTCTACTATATAGTCACCAAGCACTTAATGTGACTATCGCAAATCAGATTCATAAATTGATAAGTTAAGAAGTTATCTGATAGTCACAATCTTTTCTTTTAGGCTTTATACTGCTGGATTCTTTATGTCCCCAGGACCTTCATCAGCACTGGTATTATGGAGAAGATTTAATCTTTCTACATTTTGATCTTAGCGTGTTTTATCTTTGCCTTCCCTTTAGTTGCTTCGAGGGATGAAGGAGTAGCAAACTTGAGTTCTCCTCCTCAGCAACAGAATGTGAAATCAAAGCATTGAAGTCTCATTCCTCATCCTATGAGCAATATGTCTTCATCAAATTACTTAATTCTGGAGGGAGTATATTTAGATTGTGGTGAATTATGAAGACATCAGTAAGAGGAATGCGCAACATCTTCAATCTACTGTGAAGATGAATTATTTTTTATATGTACTCCTTTACTTCTCCTTCTCTCGTATGCCACACTAGATGAGACTGTGTACCTCTAAAAGACATTTCCAAGAAATTACTATGATATGCCTGTATCCAGAAGTCCACTAAGCAGATGGTTGGGTATGGATCTCTTAATGATCACAAGACATAATCTGTCAAACCGATCTTGGGCTTCAAAGGCTACTTTATGAGCTTTTGAGCTCATAGATGTAGGTGGAGATGACTTATGTATCCATATGGCCATATCAACCTGAGCTATTTCCATAGCATTTAATACATCCTCTGTCTACTTCTTTGTATTGAAACTGGTTAGATATATGCATTTAATACATTCTCTGTCCTAGATCTGACAGTCCACATGTCAGGTCTAGATGCACATGCTCGTATACCAACGCCTGTGGGAGCGGTGGCCGTAGGTCGTGCGTGCACACTTCTGTCTCCCTCTAGAGAGACGTGTCAGCGTGCGGTTGGCGCGTGCACCGCTACCCACGGCTACGCATGCGCCCAACGCTGCTCCCACTTCTGACGATGGAGACAATTTTTGAGATCCCAGAATTCCATTTTCACTCCGTTTGACCCGTTTTTGACCTTTTTTTCATAACTAGCCTTATGTTTACCACTTCTATGTAATTATATACGTAAAAAAACTAAAAAACGAATCAAAAACAAAGAAAAACCATATGAGATGAAAAATCGAAAAACCTGCATTTCTAGTAATCCGATCACGTAACTGCTCTGATACCACATGTAATACATAAAACGGACCTTATTATGTATCCAGGATCGGTCATGAAAGAATTAAAAATGAAGGAATGCAGAATACCTGATTTCGGTTCCATCTCTGATTCTGAAGTCGATTCCTGGCACCAAACGAGCTCCAATCTCCCGAGACCTTTACGAAAAGTATTCACCGAGATGTGGTTTAGGTTTTTCTACAGTTTTCTCAATACGTAAGCTCTCTTAACGGGTCAGAGATTCCTTATGATTACAATTTACATAAGCAACAGCATGAGACCTTAACCTATTTATATAGCTTCCATTGATTTAGATCATTTATTGAGCCACTTTATTATCTTTATCTGAATCAAATTACGTAATTTAACCGATAATTTATTTAAAAATTAAATTACAATTAATAACTGTCCACTGTATGAGGAAATTAACAAAATGGGCAAAAATGTTTTACATCACGTAATTAAACGTTGACATATTACATATTGTTTGCTTCCACCTTAAGGAAGGATATGTCTTTTAATTTCTTGCACGACTTCATCAACAATCTTAGCCTTTCTAATCAAATTAGACGAAAATACAAACCCTAAAATGGAAAAAAGGTACAAATAATTAGATTCGAAATTTATTATATAGTTTAATCTCTTATAAAAGTGGGATTACAATCTCAATCCTACCAAACTAAGTTCTAGGCCTAGGGTAATATTATCATAAAAAACCAAGAAAGATATAAATATATGCAACGGATATTATATTTTCTGTTAGAATTTTACTTCTTTCTTAAAATCTTTTCATTAGGCAACCTGCATTTACTTTCGTAATGCTAAAATAATTATGGCTTATAATTTAATTAATTAATCTTTGATTTCCGTGTTGATTCTCGATCCGGTTAAAAAACATTAATACCTTTCTGCATAATAGCAAATAACCCATGTTGCTCTGGTTTACGTATCAGATACTCGGTCCAATTCAGAAACCATCACCTTTCTGCATAAAATCAAACTATTGTTGGATAAAGAAATTATAAACTAAATTCGAGTGAGATCATATCTAAGAAAGATATATCTTAATTATAAATATTATGTTTATTTTATAAAATATATTCCCTTTTCTTATTCGCATTCAATTATAAAATTATAAAATCAGAACTCTCGTACATTTTATCTCTTTTACAGATTTGACTCAAAGTTAAATGGATAAAACAACATAATGGAAGGTTTAAAATATTTAATGGTGTTAAACTATTTAATGGAAGGAACTTTCTTGGCCTTCGTTTTGGCGTAGAAAGGGGCTTCATTCCTATCTTTGATTTTCAACTTTTAGGTCTTTCTTGGGTTGATGATGAGATCCATTGTTTCTTATTGTTCGTTCGTTGACTTACGGCTTCATGGTAAAGATCGGAACTTTCTTTAATTTGTTTCTCCAAAGATGGGAGAGGGAGTCTACTTACAGGCCTTCGCCACCGCTTATATTAGAAAGCTTACCTCTTCTCCCTTTACGGAATACTTCACGATCTTGTGTGCATAAGCTTCTATAATAATCTTCAAAGCTTTTACTCGGCATTGCCCGTATACTTTTGAAGAAAGAAGAAACATTTGTTTTATGTTGGTTGGTTCTGGTACAGGAAAAACTGGTTCGTTAGAAGATGTTTGAACCAAACATCTCACTAGATTGCACAGGAACAAGTCGCATGGATTTCTATCTGTCAGATGGTTTTCTTGTGGCAGTTGATTGCTTTTTCGAAGCTTTTTGTCTAGTCGGTGCTCTTTAATCACTCTTTCGTTCTAGTTTCATACATGTCTCCCAGGACTACAGAAGGTTTACATGACAGAGTTGTAGAAACTCCCGACAACCTCCACAGCCCAACCGTCAGACAAGGTTCCCTTCAGCATCAAAGGAGTCGAATCGCGTAACAACTTCTCTACCCCTGCTTTCCTTTGTTTACCACATATCTTCCATATACTGATGTCAGGGACGGCGAAATGAGATAGTAGATTATTACTGTATTAACCCGTGTTGGTTTTTGTGTAAGCTATACAAATAAAGCAGCAGGAGAGCAACCTCGTCGAACTAGGAGGAGAAGAAGGGAGCCTCGGTGGAGTCCCAAGCTACTAGATGGCAACAAAGTTCTTCTCTGTTGGAACGGGTACGTAGGGCGTAAGGTATTTCGCACATGTGCCAGGTAAGGCCAGAGCTGCACCTCCCTATCCCCCCCCCTCCGCATATCTGCCATAGTCCTTACATTTCCCTTCCCTCTCGTCGGAAGTGTTACAGGTAACCTTTAAATTTACTGTTTTGTATTTTGCTAAATGTGTGTGCATGTAAGGTTTTTGTTAAGGGCAATTTTATTTTTATTATTATTATTTTAAAACTCCTTTAATGTCCGGTGCCTTGGTCTTTTGCATTTTCTCGGGTGCAATGAACTTTTCTCATGGTCTGCAGCAAGCTGGGGGGGTGGAGTACTCCTTTTCTAACTTGTCCATAAGGAGTAATGGCAGTCACTGAAAGCAGCTACGGCTGCTGGTTGGGGACAGGCAGAACAAGTGCGTTGGATAGGGATGAGGAGGTAACTTGTTCTGCGAACGATGGATTGTAGACTCTGGCAATTGAGTTGCCGGCTACCTCGAGCATTCTGACAGGGCGGCTGTGCAGGGGAGAGGCTGGTCCTTTCCCATCAGTCTACCGTTGGACGCTGCTAGCGTTTTCTTACCTTCTCTTTCCGATAGTGCTCCCTATTCTTTATAACCTCTTTTAGTCAGTTCTCTTCTTACCATTTGCTTTGGTATTATACCCACTAGCCAATTCTCTCTTCCCAAAATTTGGCCCAGAAGGTCATAACTCATAGCTTCTTTATTTATCAAGCATCAAAGCGCTCGTCTTACACTCCAAAACCTTTTTTAAATTCTGTCTCCATAACCATTTCCGTTATTGTTTCAATCCTTGTATACGGTGCGTGGTTTTCACTTGGAGTGACAGGGTTGTTTATGGTGTTAGGTGGGAGTTTTTATTTATTTATTTATTTATTTATTCCTAAGACTCTTCTTTCTAATATCGAGTTTATACATTTTTTTCAGTAGGAGTTTTATCATTGTTATTACTACTTCTATTTTTTTATATAATACCTATTATTTATTTAGTGATTCATATCATCTATTTTTTATCTATTATTATTATTAATTGTAGTATTATTATTATAATTTTACCCTCATTCTTTATTTTTATTTTTTATTTTTCTTATTCTTACTATTCTTATTTTTGTTATTATTTTATCTATTACTAGTATTGTTCTTATCATCTTTATTTTTATTGTTATTATTATTTTTTTATTAATCTTATTTTTATTTTTATTTTTATAATTATTGTGCTTTCTATTTTATTTTTCTTTTAATTTGATTTCTTATTATCTATTATCCTTATTAATAATAATAATAATATTATTATTATTATTCTTATTTTTATTACTATTATTATATTTATTA
>JANIIA010000007.1:3116406-3132773 GCA_027478495.1 Erythroxylum alaternifolium | reverse complement strand
AAATGGCTTGACATGTTGGAGACATGTGGTAGCTTGTATGAAGGACAAATGGCTCACATGCATAGAACCAAATGTCAAATTAATAGTAACCCACTTAGGCATATGTATTTCTACAGCTTGCATATTCTTCATTGAGTTGTTTTTCTTCCTCCCCGAAAACACCAAACTGATTCTGTTGAGAAATTGGCTTTTGAATCTTACATCAAAGTGAGAATTTCATTTCCTTGAGAGTGCTTATTCTATTATCCTTAGTTTTCTTCATCTACTGAGAACATTCATAGCTGGAATTGGAGTTGAACCAAGTAAGTGAAGTTTTAAGTTTTTGAATTTTATGAATGATTATGATGATGTGATAATGTTGGGAATAAATACATGCATGAGTTGTGTATAAAGCAAATTCAGTGATAGTGACGAGAGAGATGAGTTGATATTATTGAGCAGTGAAAGTGTATTATAGATTGCATGGAGTTTGTGCAGAAAGTATTTGTAGGATTTAGTGAGGTCTTAGTATAGAAAGGAGTTAAATGAACTGAAAGCATGGAGGATAGTAAAAAGAAAAGCATCAGATGAAAGATAGAATTTTTCAGTAGGGAGAGAAAGCTGAAATTGATTTCAAGTGCATGCATTGGTTTTTAGTGTTTGAATATAGATTTGATTTGTTTGAGTTGTGATGAGTTGAAATGGAAGTAAAAGAATTGGTTTAAGTGTGATATGTCTTCATTGAATAAGATGGAAGTGAGAAAATCTGGAAAATGAAGTATGATTCTGTCACAGTTCGCCGCGGCCAACTCTTGAGTTCGCCGTAGCAAACTTTTAAGAAAATTACGAAGAATTTTGCTCTCTGGAAAGTTCACCGCGGCCAACTTTTGAGTCGCCGCGGCGAAGTTTCCTGACAGCTTGAACATGTTTCAAGATTTTGGGCATAACTTTCTATGTAGTTATCCAAATAGAGTGATTTTTCATTTGGATTAAACTAGAAGCATAAGGTTACAAAGTTATGAAGAGATTAAATAAATTCTGCCTTTAGGAATTTCAGAATCTGATTGGAAGTTGAGGTAAGAATTTTATTGAAGGTTAAGAACAATCTGAAATATTTTGAGTATAACTTTTAGTATACTAAACCAAATTGGATAAAATTGGTATCATTCAAAACTTAAGATAAAGAAGGATAACTTTCTAGAAGTATTACCTAATTACCTCAATTACCTGATGAAAATAATTGAGCAAAGTGGACCCAAAAGTTGGTTGTGAAATAAATCTAGAATGAGGATTTAAGTATGTTTTTGCATTATTGAGAATGCAACAAGACTAAGGATAAGAAACCCAGATTTTTGTCATAAACATGCATCATACATATTCAGTATACATGCATATGCATAATTGAATTTAAAATTATGCACATTAATGATATGTGTTTGTATTAAATATTTATGAGAAACCCATCGAGCGACCGATTCCTAATATTACCGGAACGTTGAGGCAATAATCAATAAGGGAGATTTTGTAAGTAATTTTAGAGGGTCAATTTTGTAAGTAATTTTAGATGGTAATTTTTGTAAGTAATTTAGTTGGTCAATTGTGTTAGAAATTCAGTGAGCAAATTTTGATAGTTTTGCTTTGACTATTTTAGTTGCTATTGATTTGGATTATTGAATGATTTGCAAAGCTGTAAATATGTGAATTGAATTTCAGACATTTCTATTTTGATTCTATTAAGTCATAGTTGTGGGTAAATAGGCATGCTTAGAAGGGTTTACAGCTGCTTCTGTGACACTTCAGTGTCGAGACTTTGGTCTCTTTTGTATAAGTACCGTTACCCACTTCTGTTAAAGGATTAGTAGTTATTTAGTTTTGTTATTCTGACATATATTTGATTATGACTTAAACATTGTTGTGTTTTGATTCTTAAGGTTTTATAACCTCTTATGATGTTTAGTTCTGTTAATTATAAAGTCTGTTCTGAAATACATTATGTTTGATTTTTTTGTTTAATGCATGTATATGCTATTACATGATTCAATATGATAAGTTATCATTTTATCCATAGATTAGTTATTACTCACTAAGCTATATGCTTAGCACGGTGGATTTGCCCCGTGTCGGTTCTAAAAGAGGGATGTAGGAACTGGAACAAGACAACCGCGATGGCCAAAGGAGTCTGATTTTTTTCACATGTATTTTGAGATTGTTTTTGGACTTGTATCTGATGTCTATAACTCATGAATTTTTATTTTGAAAGGCTGTAATAACCTTAATTTAAGATACTTTTGGAAAATTTTGACATGCGATGTATGTTTGTTGAGATTCTGGTACTGTATGTATAAAGTGTTTTGTATATTTCGAAATGCTTCATGTTTAGTGTGTTCTGTGTGCATGTGGCACTCGCAATATCCTCCCATGGGGTTTGTTAGGGTGCCATAGATTGTCCAATTGATTCCTGTTAATTCGATTAGGGATAAATAGTTACACCTTGAGAGAGGGTAATTAGTACATTCGAAAATCTAGGGTGAGACATAATTTAATAGATTAACTAGGTGGGAGACAAAATAGGAAAAAAAGTATTCTATAGTATTTAGATTCTTGAATTTAGATTTTCTGCAATTTTAGTATTGTCCATTGTTTACATTAGTCTTTTAGTTTTACATTAGTATGATACTGTGCCTTGGCTCTATCCTTTAGTGTGAAGGGCAAAAGCCTTATCTTAACGACATCTTTTGATATTCCATTATATCGAAAAGTATCACATATTTTAAGACAAATCACCAAATAGGCATTACGATACTCATTAGTTAACCCATAAAATTACAAATTGGTTTGCAGCACATTAACAAAGCTGGCTTTCTCTCGAATGATGCTGCTTACACCTATGGTTGAGTGATTCCTTGATATGGAGAATTGAACCCTAGTCTCATGAAATCTATTAGGGTTCATTGCTAGTTTCCTTGGTTATACTGCTTCACCATCATTCTTTTGATCTCTTCTTGGCATTTCACTCTTTAGATTTCATGCTTTTGTCTTGTTATATCAAGAGCTTAAATGCCTTCAATCAATCTTGCTCAAACTCTGAGTAATTCTTGTGTTCATGCAGTAATATGGACATAAGAAAGGAACAAAATTCTTTAGAACAAAGGAATTCAAATAGTACTAAACTAGTTCCCTGACAAGAACGCTAAAAACTTATTGAGCAAGGTTTAACCATAATAAAACCCTCAGCATCTGCAAGTATATAGATCTTAACTTGTAGTATTAAAGGTGTCGATCCTATGAGCAAATAGCTAAAACTAAGTGAACCTAACTTTGTCTAAGGCTGTGAAATATGATTTTAATGAAAATTAATATCAAAAATTAAAACAATCGAACGAAATTAAGCATTTAACCACTTAATAATTAAGCTGCCACAATAAAAAGGATGATCAAGTATGAAATCCTAGGATTTTTTCTATCGTGATTTTGCTCCCTTAACCACTATTGATTCAATTGGGTGTCGATTTTAGATTTTTGAAGGGTTTGATTATTATTTGTCAGGAATTAATCATTTAACCCCAATTGATTAACCCCAATTGATTAACCCTAATTGATAACAAATTTTGCAATCTCTTAATTCACAAAAACAACTTAACATTTTCAACTATTTCTTAAGTGATCCATTAAATAATTAAGTTTTCACACAAGATTTCTCTTCATATAATTATCAATTTGATATTTCCGTGAAATATTAGGTTGTTAACCCTCGTTACCTAACATAATTGAATTAATTTTGACTCGCTCTCTAGATTTGTTTTTAAAGTATTAACATATCTAAATACCACAACAGTATAATATTGCATTGAAATCAATAATGCTCAAATCACAAAATAACTCAAGAACAAATCCTAATCTGAAAATTAAAACATCATAAAAACATATAACATCTTCAAACCCAGTTATAAATCAAGCTTAAAGAAAATAAACAAAGAAAAGAAGAAAGAACTTAAGTTAAACTAATTTGGAAATGCTGGAATAGCTAGAACTCTCCAATGCTCCCTTCTTGATCTTCCTTGATTAATCCCAATTTGGTAAGATGGAGGTTGCCTTTTTTTGAGTGTTTTGTGTTCTTAAATAGTTCTTAACGATTCTAAGGTTCTTTCTATTAGAATCCAACAGTGATCGAATCACGGGTATAACAAAAATAAAAAAAATTTACGATTTCTGATAGGATCCTAATAATTGATTAACTTAAATAATAACATGAATATGAATCATAAGAAATCATATTGTGTTCTTGTTGAAATCCTTTGGAAAACTTTTTTCAAATTGTCAATCCCGAGCTGTTCACTTGTCTAGCCTCTAATGGTATCCATAGAGCAGCTTCTCAACACCTTCGAGAGGAATGACGTAAGAGTACTAGCTCTCAAATATTTTCTTCCTACTAATAGAAAAATAATAGGGTGGTTTTATAATTTTATTAAAATTAATTCCTTAATTATAATTAAAGTCTTACTCTAATTATAAATAAATTTAATTTTAATAAAATCAAACATCTTATATTTGATCCCTAAAGTTTCTCAAACTTTATAATTAAGTCCCACTTAATTAAATTGATTTTTCCTTCACAATAGGTTCCTAATATATTAGCAATGGTTATAAATTATAATTCTAATTCACATTTAGAATTACATAAATTAAAACTCCTTTTAATTTATCTTTAATTCTCTAATTAAAAAATTTATAATCATAAATTAATATTGATGTCTAGCAACATGTCATAACCACCCAAATATTAGGAATGTTGAAGTGGTTTGACTTAACATGTAACATGTATAGTAATAATATATAATTTAATCCTTTCGTCACCCAATGTTCCAATTAGATAGAGTATGGATACAGTGTCTACTCTTTTTATCCAATTATTTCCATTCTTGCTAATTAGTAATTTATTTATAATTGATATTTAAAAATGCCTTTTCAAATGTCAATTCACTCTAATTACTTTAGAGTGACGAATCCTTTGTTGACTTATTCAACTATCTTTGTATACAACATCCAAGTACTACTGACTGAATTATCTTAGGACAATTTATCAGTAGTATCTAAACATAGTAATTCCCACATAAGATACCTTGGAAATCTCAAATCTAAGGATCAATTATACAACCATTATTATGAGGAAATCCATAGATACATAAGTAATATTCCATTTGGGATTCTTATAGTCGGTTTAGTTCAGTGACTTATTCTCTAATAATCAACCACACATTAGTTTAAGTATCTCCATATTTTAATTTATAAGATCAATTTCTTCCTTCATAAAATGAAATATGATGTGTGCTAGTTTATCGTTTCAACAATATCTGTCTTGATGAAATTACAACTAGGAACATTTAGGAACAATACATAAATGTAAATTGAATCTCACAATTATGATCTCATCATAATTTCAATTACACATTAATTATTTCAGGGATTTTACCTTTAGTATTAAAACATCAAATGTAATTAATACATAAAGATAAAGAGTTCCTTTATTAATTGTTTTATCACTAAACTAGAACCAATTGATTCGCTGTAGGACATAAACTAACACTCTCTATGGTTTTTCACACTTAATTTGGTTCCAAAAATAGCCCTAAAACATCAAAATTACACAAAGTCACATGATCTGGAAAGGTTGAATTCGCTAGAATTATTGCCTACGCCCTCTATCATGATCGTGACTAACCTACTTCCATACTTCCAATTCTTCTATTTTCTTCATTTTTCTATTTCCATACATTCAAACACACATCATAAACCTCTTAAAATATAAAATTAAGATCAAAATGATGTTCTAAACTACACAAAAATTAGAATTTAAACAATCACTAATAATAATATAATTATAAGCCTATATATATGATAATCATCTAAGAAACACTCAAAAGTACACTTAAACATCTGTCAAAACATAGCATAAACTACACCTATCATTTGTAACAAAATAAGGTGAATGGTAAAAAGAAGTGTAAGACTATAGATAATTCTATGTAAGCTTTTTTAGTGTTCAAGTAGAAATTGACTTTTTCCTTCTATATGGAAGGACTGCTTTATATTTCCCTTCTAATAATGAAGCTTTTAGGATCATATAATCTTTTTTTAAAGGGAATGATAATCTCTTTGGTAATTGGCTTTGTAACTTATTAAGACCATGTGCTCGTCCTATGTAAGTCTTTACTCATCAGATTATAAATACATACTACATCTAGTGTCATTTAAAATATTTTTCATAATCATGATTACATTAATCTCTTATGATTTTCCATCTTGATGCTTTTGATTTAGTTTTTGTGGACATAGTTAAAGAAGTGCTTATTCTTAGTTTATGTTTTATGTTGCATCATTTACTAATCATCTAATATGTGGACTATGATATGCCATATGCTTATCAGGCATAGTCTTCCTTTTCATAGTCTTAAGTCATTTAACTTGCTTATGACTTGTCATTATTTGGTGTCAAATGATTCTTACACATCTTATGATATTTTGTCAAAAATTAAAATTTTTTTAAATTTTAGAAATTACTTCAGAAAATAAAGCTTTTTCCACTATTTTCTTTGAAACTTTTTAGTAATATGAATACACTTAAGAAATATTTTGATAGAAACAAATAAACTATTTTTCAAGTACTGCTTAACATTAACTAAAACCTTTTTACTCCCTCCACTGAATGAAAAAAAATCTCAACTAAAAAAGACTATTTCTCATTAAACTACTGGAATACTACCAATTAAGTTCAATAATGAAGACCACTAGCTTTTGCTTTGATAATGAAAAAAATGGAGTGAGAGTGTTGAACTAATTTGGAAAGTCATTATAATAAGTCAGGAACCAAATCTAGCTTCAAATGTTTTGGTCATCATAATTACTATAATTTTAAAATATTTTGTATTATAGAGTTTAGGAGGAGATCTTGTACTATTTAAGCTAATCTAACAACCCTCATTTACTATTATGCAATTGATTACATATGATACCATTAGGCATAAATTCATATACTAATAGTTTGTATTCTTTACTTGTGCAGCAACATCATATCTTATTAATGTTGTTATGCTTAATCTTACCAAAAGTTATAACATCTACCTCAAACCCCCTTAACACTTTTTTTTCAATATCATTTAGGTCACTTTTCTTTTTCTCTCCTCCCTAGAGTTTTTCCATTATAACTACCTCTTTATAGTCGAGCATAACCTTGTCTACTTTACCTAACAAACAGTGTCTTATTATTGTGTCCTTATTAAAATGATCTAGAATCTTATATATGTGACATCTTAATTCATAAAAAGATTATACAAGTAGATAGCACTAATTTAAAATGTACAAAAATGAATGTTAACGACCAAACATAATATGTTCCTCTATACTAGCCTTCGACATCTTCATATAAACAAAGCTTCTTAAATCATATTTTGATATATCTTTTTAGCATAAGAGCCAAATTTCTCTAAATAGCTTATTAATCAATAAATTGAGCTCATTTAATTTCAAGGTCTACAAGCTTATAGAAATTTCTGTTAAAAATTAACTACTTATTAAGTTAAGATAATCAAAAAATTTCATCATTGCCTTATTACAACTATAATCTATTAGTTTTGAATACCAAAATTTTTCAAATTTTAGTAAAATATAATGACATGTTCATAATGTTTCTTTTTATTTTGAACTATTTAAAACTAACACAGTGAATCATTATGCATGTGTTCAACCATGTGTGCTTACTCAGTGAAAGTCTATCATGAAAGTTAATGTTAAGCCAAATTTGATATAAATTGAAAGTTCATGTATTAAAGGAACTAACCTCTTCAAAATGTTCTTAGATTCTCATGTTTATACCATTTGGATAAAAGGAACAAATTAATTTTCAATGAAAAATGTCTAAAACAGTAAAGATTTTACCAAAGCACAATAGTTTAGGTAAGATAAATCATATGGGATAATAAAAAACTAACTCTTATGAAAAGAAATACCGTAAGGAGATGATGTATAAAATGAAGATGAGCAAGAAAACCACAACAACACCAGCTGGTTGCAGTAAAGGCTACTATGTCATCTGGTAATATTGGATCCCTACATTTTATCAAGGAGAACCAGACTTACTCTTAAACCAAAGCAAAAATTTCTTCAAACTAGGATAAAGAATGAATTTTAACTCAATTGGTTTCCTATTATAGCATAAATAACATGTTCACCTTCTTTAATAGTTACTTGTTCACACTCTATAGATGCACAACCAATTTTTTCACCCTCCCTAATAACATAATCAACTTGTTAACCCTCTCTAATGGAGCAATTAACATGTTCACCTTCTCTTAAGCAACCTTTATTATATCTTAACAAGCGATATTCAATGTTGTTCATAAATACCTTTTTAATATCATAATCCTTCTTTACAATTAATTTCATATTTTTGATGAAGTATGCCTCACATTTAAATTCTTTTATTACATTCTCAAAAAAGTGATAAGGAAAATTTTAATTAAACTCTAGAACCTCCTAATAGCTTAAATTTGTTACTATGTACATAAACTATAACATACTCAAATGATTTGGCTCTAACCTAAAATTGTATATTTCTCCTTCTTTGTAGCACTTAATAAAGACAAATTTTAAGGTCTCACTATGATAAAATTAATACTCAAATCTAAAGTCTGTTAAATAAAAAAGATTAAAAGATATAAATTAGTAGTATAGTGTTTAATTAGAACTTAAACTAATCTTTAAAAAGAAGATTTCAAACTTAAATCTAATTATAACTAGTGAAGTGTTTAATTAAAGCCAACGTAACATCTAATTGGTTAGGTAAGTTTTACATAGTTATAGAATACACAAGGCTTTAACCAAAAATTAAAAAAATTATAAAAATTGTATAGTTAATGATGGAAACAAATTCATTATAATACTATGCAACTCAATCATCATTGATTATATAAATACATAGAATCCAATAATATAGTACTAGTAAGTGATTTTCTAACATAATATATCGATCATAAATAATTGTGATTTATGAAAAAAGTTAATTTTAGTGGCATATGAAGTAGTGACTAAAAATAGATGTGGCAATATCTATACCCTTAAATATAATTAGAACACCTAAGCACAATGAAAAGAAAATCTTTGGTAAAGATATAAATAAATTCCATAAAAGCTCAAAGATGATGTTATATACTATCAATTAATCCCTTGATTCCTTAACCATTGTTTAAATTAATAATCCTCTTTGAGAGCTCAGCCTTAGTCCCCAACTGTGCCTTAACTTATCTTAAGAAAACTTAGAGCTAAGTCATCAGGATTACTCTCCATCCTTTAAGCTTAAATATTACACCCCCTCCCCACGTTAAGGATGACAGGTTAGTGGTTATTCCAGACATCAATATCCTTAAATAAAAATTGACCAAATGAGAAGCCACTCTTTTGGGCTATTTTTTACAAAGGAGACCCTCCTTCAATGTAGTTAGCCCTTAGGTGTATTTCCACTGGAAAGACTTTGGACTCATAAAATTATTACTAATGAAGATATCTTCCTTTTCAAGTATAGCTCCTTACTACTAGCTTAAAAGCCCATAGAATTAGATCCTTGACATATCAAATTTAGGTCAATATTCCTTCAAACTTGGAAACTAGGAATCTAAATCAAAGAAATCAAGTATAAACATATCCCCATTTGATTAAACATCCACCACTTATTGCTTTAATATTGGACTACAAGAGGGCTTAGCCACTTGGGTAGGTATATAGGTAAACTATTATGCTTAGGCAAAACTAGTTAATTTTATTGGGATGTGTGTCTTTGTTGGAGCTAATTAGACCTTGCCATATAAAATCCCACTTATGATGTTAATTAAGAATAACATTCTAATAAAGGATGAAGTGCTAATAACCTACACTTAGAAGCTAAAGTGTAAGGCTAAGAAGTAGTCATAGATCCCTACCAGAAGAAGGCTTGGTGAATACCGTTAATTCATAGAGCTAGATATGCAAACCATTAAAGAAATTTAGCCACAACCATGATAGCTCAAGATGAGATACCAAAGGAGAATCAAGAAGTTGCATATGTAATAATAAAGTTTACTTTTGTGCCATAAGGAACTCTAAGCCCCAGTATGGAAATTCCCACTCCCAAAGGTGTAAAGCCATTTAATGTCAATGCAGGCACTACTAGTGCAACTCATTTAAAGGAGGAGAATATTGGTGTAAGTTTCCAAAGTGTTAACAGGAAGGGATCTAAAAGGAAGAATAAAAGATTCTTCCCCTTCCAAATGAATATCACTTTTTAGAATTTTAAGGGGCTAAATTACCCCAGTAAATAGCTAATGTTAGCAAAACTTTTAAATGATTTAGATCCTTTTTATTGTATTTTTTATTGTATTTGGAGGTCAGAGCTAAGGAGCATAATATGTATAACCAAATCTTTTTAAGGAGTAGCTAGATTATTCTCACTAACTATAAGAATCATTACAAATGGGAGGATTATTATTGCCCTTAATCCTAATAAAATTAAAGTCCTTCGTTCTTTAATCTTGGATCAGTTGATTTATCTATAAATTCTACTGAAACATGTAAGATTGAGAATCTCTATTACATTTGTATATGCATTTAACTTGGCATATCTCTGTATTCCTCTCTAGAAAAAACTGAAATAAATAGGAGACACAATAAGGGATCCCTAGATGCTGCTAAGAGACTTCAATAATTCAATATATCGATATGAATTTGAAGGTAAAGCTAGCTAGAGGAATTGTATAGAGGACTTCATAAAATGTGTAAAACATATACAATTTACTGATCTATCTATAGAGGGTAATTATTTTAAATGAAACAACAAGAAAATAGGTGAATGGAATCTTATGAAAAATCTTGATAGGGCTCTTGTAAATGATTAATGGTTGATAACCTTCCTTTAAAACAAGGCTAGCTTTAAGAATACCCTCTTCTTAGATCACACACCAATCTTGGTCTAACATTTATAGTCTTCACAAAAGAGGAGTTATCCATTCTATTTTAATAATTTCCTAGCATAAATAGATGGATTTAAAGAAGCTATAATCAAAGGATCAAGCCTTCAAGTTGGAGGCCACAACTCCTTCATATCTATGAGAAAGTTGGAGCAAGTCAAAATATAATTGGAAGCCCTAAATAGGAAAAGGTATTCCAAAACCTTTAAAAATGTTTAAAAAGAGAAGGAGAAGCTTCAAGCAATTTAGTCCTCTTTAGACAAATTTCTAAATTACATAAAATTGAAAGATCTTGAAAAATAGGCTTTGTGTTATTACATGAAAGTTGTAAGCATAAAACAATTCGTAATTAGTTCAAGAGCCATGATGCTTTGGTTGCAAGGGTAATAAAAATATGAGGTATTTCCACAAAGCTCTACTTTTTAGAAAAAATGTGAACAAAATTGCTACCTTACAAAACCAAGGAGGAAACTGGTTACACTCTAAAGAGGGAATTCACCAGGAAGTTCACTCATACTTCTCTAGAACTTTAGGTTCAAGCTTTGATTCTTTCTCATCTAATTTCCAACTAAAAGATATCATTGGAAAATTAATCACTCCTCATGATGTTGACTTTCTAAAGCCCTTGGGTCATAAGGATTGAATGCCTGCTTTTTTCACAAGAATTAGCATTTAGAAAACAAAATTGTCACAAATGTAGTGTTGTTAGAGTTATTTGATAATAGAAAAATGTTAAGAGAAATGAACAGAACTTATATAGCTCTCATTTCCAAGGTTCAAGCTCTTAATGTTATTAAGGAATTCAATTCCATTTCATGATACAAAATCCTATTCAAAGTCATCTTGAAAATTACATACTAATATATTAATTTCAATAATTCATAATCTTATTGATCATTCCAAATATGCCTTCATAAAAAATAGGATAATATGGGATAATATCCTATTCATGGAAAAACTCCTAAAAATTATAGTAGAAGAATTATAGTAAGAATTATGACATCAAGATTGATTTAACAATACCTTTGACTAGCTAGATTAGAACTTCATTATACACACTCTGTAAGGTTCAAACTTCTCAATCAAGTTTATAAACTGGATTTCTCAATGTATTAAGACATTCCCCTATGCTATTCTAATAAATAGGGACCCTAGAATAATTTATAGGTTTCAATTACTAAGGAAAGTATTCCTCTTATCTCTTTAACTTTTCACCTTATGCATGGAATGAAAGTCTTTATTTGCATCATCAAGAAGGCAGTCGAGGCAGATAGAAAATTTATGGTCTTCAAATCACTAAGATTACCTTTATAGATGACCTCATTTTGTTCTTTAAAGATTATCCAAACTCAGTTAGTACTTTCATGACTACTCTGAGAACATCTAAGTAGCTCTTAAGCTTATCCATTAACCTCCATAAAAGACAACTCATCATTACTATTGTAGTAAGGGATATAGTGATTCTATTAGAAAGTATCTGAAATGAAATTCATTGAATATTTTCTTATATCTAAGTGTCCTAGTTTACAGTAAGAGTAACTTGTGATGATATTTTAGACCTCTAATAAGTAAGATCAAAGCAAGAACCTCAAATTGTTGTAATACGAATTAGCCATTTATAGGAAGTGTACAACTAGTTATCTATATCCTTAATAACCTACGAGCCTTTTAGACATCCTATATTTGGTTCTTTAGTTCCATGATTCATATG
This sequence comes from Erythroxylum alaternifolium, assembly GCA_027478495.1. Classification (NCBI taxonomy): domain Eukaryota; kingdom Viridiplantae; phylum Streptophyta; class Magnoliopsida; order Malpighiales; family Erythroxylaceae; genus Erythroxylum; species Erythroxylum alaternifolium. Next base: position 3,120,092 of record JANIIA010000007.1, on the reverse strand, counting down.
GTATAGTAGTGTTCCTAGTCTAACCAAAACAAAAGTAAAGTGGAAAGACCTATATTTACCCAAACTTGAAAGAGGCTTAGGCATTATTCTTATCAAAACAATGAACTAGTCCTAATTTTGCAAAAAGATATGGAAAATTCTCCAAGATAATCAATCCCTTTGGGTTAAATGGTCTATAACTATTACATTAAAGCCAAAAACTTCTAGAACATTAACCCAAATGCAATAATTCTTAGACAATGTTACATATCCTCAAGTTAATGAGAGAATTAAACCTTGTATCATAATGTAGAATGGTGATTTAATCTCAACATCCTTCTGGTATGACAATTGGAAAAATTCTAGTCCATTGATCAATAGTTCCTCTCTATCTAGCTTGATTACAGATAATGAAATTATAAATAAGGTCATAAACTCATATCCAACCTATATGGCAACCCACAACCTTAATCAATAATTTATTCTAAGTTAAGAAGAATCTGTTAGATGGAATATGGAGTCATCGAGTTCATTCACCAATTCCTCATACAAGGAATTCTTCAAACTTTGTGCTTCTAAAATAAAATTGTATAGGTTGATATAGTTCCCCTAAGCAAATTTAAGGGCCTCCATTATTACATGGTTAGCCATTAGAGGGAGACTAACCCCACTAGATAAGGTGAGGAAGCTAAAAAATGTTCTTAATATTTGCTTTTTTTATTAGCTAGAAAAGAAGACTATGAGACACTTATTCTTCTAGTGCACTATAACTTACAAGATATTTACTGAAATTATAAATTTATACAAATTATTTGCCCCTTCTAGGAGCTACCTATCCATTTTAGATTGGACTTACAACACAGAGGAGAAAAGAAGAAGATTGGATCATATTCAGATTGCTTCTAACAACACGGTGTATTATATTTGACAAAATAAAAAGAAAAGCATGTTTTAATACTTAAAACATTCAACATCAATCACTTTTGAAGTTGTTAATTCAAGCATTAAGGGTGCAAATTCTAGTTCATAAGATCCATCTAGTTTGTAGCCCCACCTTGAGATTAAAATGCAAATAAAAGTCTAACACCTCAAAAGATGCAACCTAAATCTCACCTTCAAGTAAATACAATAATACTCCACAAGCTAGCTTTGATTAGTTATTTTCTTAAGTATCTTTGATTGCATTTTTTTAGGTCTACTATTGTATTGACCCTTATACAATTTCCTTTCTCAAGATAAATTTTATCTTTTTTAGGAAAAATTCAAAGAATCTCCAAAGGTATAAGTAGATTCCATGATGAATTAGTGATAATGTTACATACTATCAATGTAAAACATAATAATTGCATACTCTAAACACAAATTTTACTATAATTCTCAACAATAAACCATTATTTCTTAACATCATAATTCAAAACAAGTGGTAGAATAGGGATTTGTCATCTAGAACACAAAAAGCATTATGAACATGGTTGTATAACAATCTTCAAAGAAATAAATGAATGATCTTTATATTCATTAACACAACAAATAAAAAGTAGTAATCTAAAACTAAAGAAAAGATTATATGCTTCTTATGTCGAATGTCTAAGGAAATAAAGAGCACTGAATATGGCATCGATATAGCCAATCAACATCAATTATGAAGAAACATAAAATGAAATAATTAATTACAGGGATACCAAAAATTAAATTAGCATGATTAGAAATAACCTATAGCTTCAAGAATACAGGTGAATAAGCGTCTCTTGAATCCCATATACATCTGCAACCATTTAGCATTAAAACATATCAATTTCCTCTTTATTAAATGCAATGTAAAAGTTATATGCCTATTAGGCAGCAATGCAATGTTAAAGATACAATATTGTATTAGGAAACTATTGGCTTTTAGAAAGTAAATAAAACACTAATAAAAGACAAGAGTTCCCAAAAGTTGAACTTTCCTTTTAAGTTTTAATAAGAATCTTAATCGTAGTCCTAAATTTACAAATGTATATGATAGGTGCTTAATAGGTTATGCAATTATTTCATAACACTTAGCGATTATTGACATGAACCAGTATAAATTGCAGTGTCATATTCTCTAACTCTTACCTTTTTAATTTTCTTATTGTTAGAAGAATAGATACTAATTTTTTCTATTTCATTACTCATCAAATTAAGTCCACAAATTTATAATCGTTTGAATTTTCCAAGAAAATCAAGAAGTTTTTAAAGTTCATATCTTAGACAATTCAACCCCCCTTCTTGTGTATTTTACATATTATACGTGATTTCTATATTAATAAGTGACTTACTTCAGTTGGTATTAGAGCAAGGTTTCCAAGAAACACTCTTACAAATTGAGGATAATGATCCATAGCTGAATCACATGTTTTTATAGCATAAGGTGCCTCGGTCTCAAGACTACCTGCATTCAATGGTGAAGATTATCATTATTGGAAGGACAGGATGCGGCTCTTCATAGAATCCACACATATTGATCTTTGGGATATCATCGAGAATGGACCATACGAACTAGTAAATAATGAAGGAAATGCCAATCCTCGCAATAGATGGTCAGCTAAACACAAAGTCAGATTTCAACTAAATTCGAAGGACAAGTTCTTTCTGAGTTGTGCGTTGAGCAGAAGTGAATATGATAAAGTTCATGGATGCGAAACCGCGAAGGAGATTTAGGACACTCTATCCATCGCACATGAAGGCACAAACTAGGTGAAAGAGTCCAAGATTAGTATTCTTGTACACCAGTAAGAGCTGTTTAAAATGCAGCAAGATGAGTCTGTTAATCAGATGTTTGGACGATTTCAAACTATCATTAATGGACTTAAAGCTCTTATCAGAATCTACGATAATCAAGACTATGTGAGGAAGATTCTCAGAAGTCTACCGAGAAGATGGAGACCCAAAGTCACTACTATCAAGAAGCTAAGGACTTGAGCAAACTAAAGCTAGATGAATTGCTTGGTTCTTTGAAGATACATGAAGTCGAGCTAGATGCTGAAGAAAAACCTAAGAGAGACAAATCCATAGCATTAAAGGCTGATCAGAAAAATCACAAGACTCGAAGAAATAGAAGTTCTTCGTCAAAAGCATTGAAGATCGAAGAAGTCAGGAAAGATGATACTAGTGAGTCTGATCGTAATTCAAGTCAAGATGATGACGAGTTATCCTTCATTTCGAGGAAGATCAGAAGGATGTGGAAAAAGGAAGCAAAAGGAAGCAAAAAATTTTCTTAAATAAGAAAAATAGCAAAGAAGACATCAAGAACAAGAAGACCTCTATCATTTGCTATGAATGCAACAAACCAGGACATTATAAGTCTGAATGTCCATTACTGAAAAGAGAATCGAGAAAAATAAAGGAAATAAAAAGAGTATGATGGCAACTTAGGAAGATTTAGATTCCTCCGAATCTAATTTTGACTCAGAAGCATCAGAACAAGCAAATATATGCTTAGTAGCCGAAGAAGAAGGTGACGAGGAGTTAATTTCTAACCTTAATAAACTTTAAGATGCATATTTAGAATTGTTAAAAGATTCACATAACAGACTACAACAGTATAAATCTTTAAAAAGAAAGTTTGTCGAAAACTTGAGAAACACGAAAGTGTTGAAAAAAAACGTTTGTCTTAAGAAACAAGTAGACGTTATGAAAAAAGTTTCTATTGATAGATCTGAGGAAATTAGTCAGTTGAAACATAG
>JANIIA010000007.1:3091752-3101850 GCA_027478495.1 Erythroxylum alaternifolium | reverse complement strand
TTTTAGTTCATACAAGTTGATGCATTATTTATTACTACTGAGGACTGACCACATGTTATGTTTCACTTGAACTTGAAGGGTCTTTTAGTTTTTTGTCTTTAAATAAAAGACAAGGAAATCCGTTTAATGTAATGAGTGGCAGTGACAGAAGTGTAGTTTTGAGGGTTTGAATAGGTTAATGCAGAGAGCAAGGTTGTTGGAACCATCGACAAAGTGCAACCAAACAAGCACAATAATTCAACCATCGACAAAGTGCAGATTAATGTTTGAAGGTATGCCTTGGATCCAAAGAACAAAACACCATCGATTTGATGTTCAAACATACATATATATATATATATATATATAAACAACTCGTAGCTATCTTTAAGCAAGATTCCTCCTGTTTGCTGCTGTTAAATTCATTTCCTTAATGAAAAAATTTGGGTGTATTCAATACTTTTTTGTATATGGTGAGCTGGTTCCTTATTTTCCGCTTTGAGCTACAGTTGCAGTTGAAAGTTTCTAATTTTTGGGTGGAGGTATGATCTTTGGGAGTGAGTGAGGCGGTGCCAAATCCGTGAAAAAGTGAGATCTTCTTGCTTTTCCGAGTGGAAGATTAGTTTTGAAGTTCATTTGTAGCCTTATAGTCGTTACGAATGCCCGATTATCTCTCTCGACAAAATGAGAAGTAGAAAGAGAAGAAGTTTAAATCCTTCGTTTCGAGAATTTCATTTGGTATCGGAACTTCGTTTCTTATAACTTGAAATATTAAACGTAATTATATTAGGACTAGTCGGCTGCCAAAAGTTGATGTACCCTTTTCCAGATAATGCATTTTTGTTATTAGATGAACTGAATTTTCATACTTCTTCATCTCTAGTTTTCAATCTAAATTGAGACGTACGTTATATTTCAAATATTTTTCATCTTCTTTTGTTCTTCTTTTTTTCTGTCTTACCATTGCATGTTCAACAAGGCTGTGTACACATGTTAAGTCTTCAATAGCCATCGAGGTGTAAGTGAAACTCTGTTGGCAATGGCTTATGTGAAGGTCTAATTGGTAATTGCCAAAACTAAAATTCTTGTGATACATAAATAATTATTTAAATTAATAATATTCTAAAAATTGAAAATTTATTAAATAAATAAAATTCATAAATAATATTGAATAGTTATTAAATAAATAAGATTTAAAAATTTTTGTTATTTAAAAAATAATTATTAAAATTGGAAAATTATTAATTTAAAATTATTTTTAAAAAATAAAAGAAAATAAGTGAATTCTGCGACATTTTTCTAAAACATTTAAAAATAAATATTAAAATTGGAAAATTATTAAATTAAAATTATTTTTAGAAAAATTAAAAAATTAATAAAAAATAAGTGTATTCCGCGATATTTTTCATCTACATTCCGCGACGTTTTATAAAAGTCACGGAATCATCCACATTCTGCGACGTTTCCTAAAACGTTACGGAATGTGAAAGATTCCGCGACGTTTCCTAAAACGTTACGGAATGTGAAAGATTCCGCGCGTCACGGAAAGCCAACCTTTCAATGACGTTTTTATAAACGTCGCGGAATGTCAATGTTTTCCGTGACATTTTACATAAAATATCGCAGAAACCTTTTACCTACACAGCAATCCGCGACGTTTTTAAACCGTTGCAAATTTCCTTGTTTTCTTGTAGTGGAGGAAGTCAAGTCGCTGTAAAATATATACTAAATTAAATTTTTTAATAATAATAATTAATTAAAATTTTTTATTAAATTTGAGTAAAAGGATAGCAATTTAATTGTTAAAAACTTTTTATTTGATGTATAAATTATATTTATATGGGAATTATATAACACTTACTAATAATTGAAATTAATCTTTTATATTTTTAGACCCTTATGACTATTTTTAAATTTTCACAAAAATCTTATATAGTTCTAGGATTTTCCGTTTTAATTTTAATTTTTGATTATTACTACAAAGTTAAATATAGTTTTAAATAAAAAAGTTAATTTGTTCAAATTTGAGACTACAAAAACCTATTAAGCTCAAATTAATTTAATCAATTAAGATAAAATAATATTTTTATTCCAAACTAAAATAAATTTTAATTGAGCTAAAAAATTTTAAATAAAAAATTAACCGATTTATCATATTAAAAATTTTATAGTAATAATTTAAATTAAGATTGTTAAACCTAAGATTTCTTGCAAAATAATGTCAATAGATGAGAGAAATAAATTATATTTAACAAATTATAAATAATATTAATTAAATTAAAATTTTAATGTATAAGATTGTAATTTATTATTAATTGACATAAATTTCAACATGAAGTAGATATATGTCACATAATATGTAAATAAATAAATTTCTTTATTATTATTATTGCAAATGGTTTAAGCTCTCTTGCTAGCTTCATTGGCAAGCTAATCTGTATTGATGATGTTACTTCACTAAAGAAGAGAGTTGGGTATGCCAGAATATGTATAAGTGTGGATATTACTAAGGACCTTTTAGAAGAAATTCCTTTACTAAGATAGGGGGTGGGGGACCAATTAATGCATGATTGTGTTACAGTCTCCTACCAATAGTTAGCTTCTCTTGCTATAATGGGGAAGCAATGACGCCCAACTGGAAGAACATGCATTAAGGGAAACCATTAAGAGCTAATAACTATCCTTAGAGCTAAAAAGAACACAAAACAGAGGTTATAGGAAATAATGAATCCCTCTCTTCCACCTATTCCTCCTCCATCAGTAGAGGCCTGTAGAAACATTAAGGAAGTTAGTCTAAATCAGAATTACCAAACTAGCAAAGCAGATACTTAACGGCCTTCAAAGACACCCTATAAATAATAGTGCTATTCCAAAAGTTATTATACAATCAAGGAAACTATCTGAAAGTTTTAGAACATTAGAAAGAAGTAGATCAGGGAGTAAGGCCAAAAAGAAATCTCCAACCTCCTATTAATGTGTCTATCTTAGCTTGGAATACTAAAGATATGAATAATCCTAAGAAGCAACTTTTTATAGTTAATTTTGTCAATTATATCAATCCTATGATTTTTGGTTTGCTTTAGACCAAACTTAAGTTGGAGCTTGTTCTAAATCAAGCTTTCTCAATAAATGGAAGTTTGTTACAAACCATTCTCATCACCACCTTGGAAGGATTGTGGTAGCCTACTTTCCTAACCAAGTTAAGGTCATTGGTATGCATAGCTCAATGCAAAGTATAGCCATTAAGGAAATTGGGGTCATATGACTCACTTCATCTATGCATCAAATCATTAATTTCAGAGAGAGGTTTTGTGGAAAGTTTTAAGGGATCCACAAAGCTTGGTAACTGGTCCTTGGTTGATTCTTAGGGACCTCAATTTTACTACTTTTGTAGTTGAATCGGAAGGTATAAGGTGTAGCCTAAGTCCAAGTTAAAATCTTATCTATCTTCCATAGAGTTAATTGATATAAACTCTAATGGTTCCTACTTCATTTAGTGTAATATTTAGGAAGAGGATTGACACATTAGAAGGAAAATTGACAGAACACTTGTTAATAAAAACTGGCTTCTTAATTTTCTTAAATGTAACTGGTCCTTGGTTGATTCATAGGGACCTCAATTTTACTATTTTTGTAGTTGAATCGGAAGGCATAAGGTATAACTTATGTCCAAGCAAGGAGCTAATATCTTGTCTATCTTCCATAGAGTTAACTAATATAAACTCCAGTGGTTCCCACTTCACTTAGTGTAATATGTAAGGAGAGGATTAGCACATTAGAAGGAAACTTGTAGCTTCTTAATTTTCCTAACTGCAAGGCTCACTTTCATAAGAATCTCTACTCTGACCACTATCCTATCTTAGTCTCCGAAATGAGGGAATTAAGGACTAGGATAACTCCCTTTAGGTTTTTCAACTACCTAGCTGACAAGGAAAATGAGGCCATAATTTGGGGTCTTAGCTTCCAATTACAGGGATTTCAATCCTTCCAACTTTATAAAAAGATGGTAGCCATTAAATAGAGCCTTTTTAGTCCAACCATTTTTGTAACAAAATAGTCAAAATGCCAAAGAAATTTTAATTTGTAGATAAAAGATCTATGCTCATCTAGGGTATAAAACCAACAAACATTAGAGAAAGTTGCTTTATATAGTTACTTGGATGGCCTACATATCCACAACTCTATTACAAGACAGAAGTCAAAGGTATTATAATTCAAAAAGGGTGATTAAAATACTAGCTACTTCTATAGAAGTTTACTTTCCAAGAGGAATAGGAACAATATCAACTCCATCTAAGTTGAACTGGGTAATATGATAAACAAACAGGATGTCATTGTCAACCATGTTAAGAGCTATTTTGCAAGTATCAAGGGAACAAGAGTAAAATCAGTGCTACCCTTATCTACATTAGATCACAACTTCTTTATGTTTCTCTCCCCCCAATAATATGAGCAACTTATTAAACTCACCTCCCCTAAAGAAATCCATAAAGTGGTTTTTAGTATCAATTCAAACAAAGTGCCCAGAATTGATGTCTTTAATGGTATGTTCTTTCATAAAGCTTAGCCTTTGATAGTCTAGGAATTCTTTTCCAATGTTAAAATGCTAAAAGAATATAATATAACCATCTTATGCCTAGTCCCAAAGTTCCCTGCCCAATAACCATAAAGGATTATCGACCAATTTCATGTTGTACCAATATTTATAAGATTATCTCAAAGATCCTAGTTGAGAGACTCAAGTCCATTCTACCTGATATCATTTTTGCTCCTCAAGTTGCTTTTATAGATTTGAGATCTATAGTAGATAATATAATGATAGCTCAAGATTTTTTTAAGAAATATAATTCTAAGGGGTCTAGAAATAATGTTGTACTAAAAGTAGATATCTATAAGGCATTTGATATGTTGGATTGAGAATTTTTTGACTTCAAGTCCTTTACAGAACGAGGTTTCCTTAAATATTTATCTCTTGGATTTATGCTTACATCACCACTATTTTCTATTATGTGATGATAAATGGAGAAACCATTGCTACTTTTTAGGGGGATACCTTTTGTCCCCTTATCTCTTTACCATAGTTATAGAGGTCCTCGCTATGATAATCCAGGATAAGGTAGTTAAGGAGAATGGATTTATATTATATAAGAAATGCATACAATATAAAATTACTCAACTTTTGTTTACAGATAATGTTCTACTTTTCTGTCATAGAAACAAGGCATTTATTCAATGCTTAATGGAGTTTTTGAATCAATTCAGCAAAGTTTCTGGCTTAGCTATTAATAAGGAAAAGAACTTAGTCATCCTCTCCAAGGACTATGAATTTCTAATGAGGTAATTTGATGGAGTTCACTAGCATCCCTTGTGCTTCACTACTTATCATATATTTTGGGGGTACTAATTACCTCTAGGAAGCTTTCCTATAATGATTTCTAGGTGTTGTTTAACAAGGTTAGAGCTAAGGTTAGAAGATGTAAGTGCAAATTCCTTTCTTTCTCTAGCAAATTTCAACTATTTTCCTTACTCTTATCTAACCTGGTTACCTACTAGGGTGCTCACTTTCAACTTCATAAAAAGCTTCCCTAAAACATTGAGAAAATGATGAGGAATTTCCACTAGACAGGGAACTTATCTTCCAAGCCCTTCTATAAGGTGAGTTGGTCCAAAGTGAAATTACCCAAGGAGGATGGATGTCTAGGGTTGATTTCCCTACAAGAAATGAACACAACTTTTCCAACAAGGTATTTATGGAGCACTGTCATAGAAAAATGCTCAGTTTGTTTCAAATGGATTAATAAGTTCTATTAAGAGGCAGGAACATTTAAAGTGCTAAAATTAAATATGATTCTTCCTATAATATGATGCAAATTCTAAAACTCAGGTCCTCTAGTCAACCATTCATTATAATCAGGATTGGAAATGGCTTAACTTCTTCTTTTTTTGTATGAAAATTGGAGTTCTTTGGGTCCTCTATACAAACTTCCTAACTACAGTGCACTGAGATTATCTTTCCTAGAATAAGCTACAGTCTTGTCTTTAATCAACTCTGGTGAATGGATAAAAATAGGGAGGTTCTTAGACTCTATTCCTAACTGGGTGCATAGCAACTTGACTTTATTATTCAGGACAAGGCTGCTTGCACACTAAACTCTCCAGGTATTTACTCTACGAGGTCTTTTAGACATGTTATTAAGTCTAAGAGAACTAAAGTTCCTTGGTGTAAATTGGTATTTTAAAGACTATTTCTCCCCAAAGTATCATTTGTATTATGGCTAGCAATATTAAAAAAATTGTCCATTTTAGATAGAATTATCCCATTGATCTCAACTCCTATAAATCCTCTTATAAATTCTGCAATGTTGGTGCAGAATCCATAAGTCACCTATTCTTTAAATGCCCTTTCACTAGTTCAACTTGGAATGACTTCCTGATAACATTTGAAGCCCCTGTCCCTCCTAGAAAATGGAGATATATTGTTCAATGGATCATGAAACCCCATGGTATGAGGAAGGATAATAGACTACTTCTCCAGGTGGCTTGGTCTTGCCTTATATATTGGATTCGACGTGAGAGGAACTCTAGGATCTACAAGCAACTATTTGTTAATCAACAAGTCTTTCAAATGGAAGTTATCTACTTTGTCATGGAAACTATTCTAATTAGAGGTGCAATATTAAAGTCATGTATCATAGTTTAGCTTTTGTAAAATGATTAAGTTGTTACCAAGTCTTTGAAAGATCAACTCTTTTTTGTTGTTGTAGAATTTTCTGCTTGGTTCGAGCATTGTTTCATTAGGCTTATGCCTTGATTTAGACTATTATGTAAATTTTAAAATTGTTGTTGTAGAATTTTCTGCTTGGTTCGAGCATTGTTTCATTAGGCTTATGCCTTGATTTAGACTATTATGTAATTTTTAAAAAATTAATAATATATATAATATACGAAAAAAATATGAAAACAATATAAGTTTATATATTTTTCATAATTTCTTCAATTGTAGATATGCAAATAGTATTTATAGATAAGGATGATAGTTAGGTTCGAAGTTGATTTGAAATCAACGAGTTAGGCTCGAATTGATCATACTTCGAGTCAAACTAGAGTTTGGGTTCGAGACTTTGTTTGAAAGGTCAGAACGATTTAGTTTTTCACTCAAAAAGATATTATTTTGACAAAATTGCCCCAGACAATAACATTTTGATTTTAAATTTGTGTAAAATTAAAATCAAAATGACAATATTTTGGGCAATTCAAGCAGACTCAAGTTGTGAGTTAATGGAGTCAGGTCAAACTAGGTCGGTAACAGGTCTGACCTAGTTCAACTTGTTCCCATCCTTATTTGTAAATATAAGGAAGAAATAAGCTTTATATGCATAATTATCAATTATAGTGTATAAGTTTGTCAAACGTATAAAATTTAAAAGTTTTTGTATTATAAACTTAATGTTCTAATTACACTTTTTATAAAAGAGAATAATTGTGACATCTTTAAAATACGTGAAGAAATTAAAACTAATCATATTTCTTATATAATAGAAGTTTAATATTCTAGAATTTTAAATTTTAAATTCATTTTTTTCAAAATCATATATAGATAATAATTATAATATCCTTATCATAAGTATATATTTTATAATAAATATAACAACTTTGTTTCATAAATGCACATTACAATTATTTTTACAATATACTTAGTATTATAGGTAAAGATATAAACTATTTAGATTTTATGCGAAATACAAAGAGGTCAATTGCACCTTTTGCTTTAAAAATTCATAACAATCACTTCTTCATCTACATGGCTACAATTATATAATTTACATGTCACATGTCAAGAGTTAATTGTGTGATGACCGAAATTTGACATAACTTATAGTTAAAGGTGCAAAGCAATATTAGAGATTATGACAATGTGCTATGACTTTTTGGACGGTCAAAGGATTCATTTTGTCATTTCATCAGTTCAATTTTAATTGCTCTAAAGTAGGATGATTCGCGGATAATATAACTTATATATACAATTTGCGTTTTTTTGGTTTAATTTATTTTTAAAATACAATTTTAAGTTATAGAATAAAATTGTCAAATTATAAATTTGTCCAAAGTGTCTGAATTTGTTTTAATAAATATTATTGTGTGATTATAGTTTTTAATGTTTAAAAATTCTTTAATAATACAAAATAATATTAATTATAAAAATAATATAACGTAAGAAAGCTGTTGTCAAATAAACATTTTAATATAATATTATGTGTTGCTCAAGTGCATATTAATCTATTTGCAACCTAACACAGCTTCGTGTTCCTGTTGGCGCAGGACCCAACTTCTTGTGGGAACTGGCGTAAAATTTTCAGCAACAAGTTTTATGAAGAATCCTTAATTATGACCAGACTTGCAGTTTTGACAACACGAAAGTCAACCTAAGATGCCCACTTTTCTAAAACATATGACGTGATATGTCTCATTTTCTGTAGGAAACTTGAATGAATGAATGAATGCGTTGTTTGATTCAACCTCAACCGCCAAACATGACTAAAAATGAACCAACCAATCATACTCATTCTTCATTTCCAGTGATGCTTATATGGTAACCAGTAATAAAGAGGTGATAACGAGGATGTGACCATTATTTCCTAATTTTTAGTTGTTTGACTATTGGTAACAGTAAAATAGGGAATGACAAAAGTGAAATGATTCTAAACCAATGATGAACTTTTTTTTTAAAGAGATGTGAGTATAAGCTGAAATGAAAAATTGAGTACAAGAGATAAAAAAATATTATTAAAATATTATCAAGTTATTATTAAAATATTAATTTTTAACGTCAAAATTCTTTATGTTAATTTGTTAATAATTGTTTTATTTTGTTTAACTCTACTTTTTATAAAATAGTATCAAGTTATTATTAAAATATTAATTCTTATCGTAATATTAACGTCAAATTTTTTTATTAATTTCTTAATAATTGTTTTATTTTGTTTACCTTTACTTTTTATAAAATTCATTCATAATTATTTAGAAAATAATGAGTTTATAAATAATTGAAACTTTTATTAATTATTTATAAAATATAAAAAATTTTAATTAATTATGTACATAATAAATTATATAATAATTAAATATGAGTAAAAAAATTCTTTTTATTATTTTTAATATTTAATACCAAATATTTACATAACTATTACTTTTGTTTAATACTATACCAAACACGCATAATTAGTAATTATATTCTTATTCTTATTTTTTTATTCTATTTGTTTTTTGTTATGGGCTACCAAATTAGACCTTATATTAAAACTTTTTGGTGACTAAGCCTACTAGTTACTTATGTAAGTTTACTGTAACTTATGATAAGCGATTTGACAGCTTAATCATGTTAAATATGGATAAGTTGGCGACTCTTGACTTGTTCTAAATATTGAAAAAAATAAAGTCTTTAAACGTCTAGTTACATTGATCTAGTAAAGCAGCATGACGTGGCATCTAGAATTCTCTATCTTTTCAGGTCAAAGTACAAACAAATTCAGACAGAAAGTTTGACCGCAGTTCAAGGAGATCTCGGAAACCTATTGTCTGCTAATCACATTAACAGTGTGGTCTCAACTGTTAGTAAAGATTTTTTTGAAGCTCTCCGTTTTGTAAAAGATTAGAAAAGAGTAGTCAATTGTACGCAGTTTTTTTATATTTTATAAAGGGGTTGTTTCTTAAAGTTGAATATGTAATATTTCTTTAGAAAAAAAGTTAATTTTATTAAATATAATTATAAGTTTATTTAGTAAATTAATAGTAAAAGAATTTTTGTATCCACGACGTCAATTTAATTAATAATTTCGAAGAAACTTGATCTTTTTTTTGAGATTACAAAAGCTTACATGGTCATACGAGGAAGATGAAGTTAGAAGCCAACTCCTATACTACATATAACGTCATCACCATTCCCTCCTGCCTTTAAATACGATGCCAAGTTTCAATAGGCTATACATACAACAACCGAAGAGATGAACTCTCTAAGTTCTTCACTGCTCTCATTTCTTCTTCTTCTTCTTCTCCTCCCATTCCCACAGATAACTTTAGGCTCCCCTCATTATCAGTTTATTCAATGCCTTCTCCAACGTT
>JANIIA010000007.1:3061100-3073140 GCA_027478495.1 Erythroxylum alaternifolium | reverse complement strand
TGAATTAACGTGATAGGTTTGACCCTAATCTAATATATATATATATATATATATATATATAAGAACTCATTTCTTTTCTTAGTGAATTAACATGATAGGTTTGACCCTAATATATATATCCTAGGAACTACGAATAATCATTAAGTTAAGATAAATTCAAGGTATTAAAATTTTTAAGAGAATGCTTGCTTAGATCTTACTTATGTATTATTGTTTTAATTTTATTCATTACTTTAATTTATTGATTTAAATTAGTTTTGCTTATTTTCTTTCACTTAATCATTCACTTATTTATATTAGATAATAAAACTATGGTTAGTAATGGTAATTTCAATCTTTATGGGATCAACACTCGACTCACTAAGCTATGCTCTTAGAAAAGACAGATGCATTTGCCTATTCGATTTATATTATTATGTTTTGTTTTTGTTTCATTTATATCACATCAATTATATGATATTTTTTGTGTTTAGTTCATTTTCTTATAGTTGATGATTTTAAAGAAAAAATATTATAATTAAGTGCAACCTTCTTTATATTTATCTAATTAAAGAGACTTTAGAGTCATTTGGAAGTTAACTCAAAGGAAAACAACTCTGCATAAGACATCAAAGGTTGGTCCATGCTTAAAGATGTTGAAAATTGGAGAAGTTAGTAAAAAAGCCTAACAGGCATCAAACTAGCCAAAGGAGATAGGTACTTGTCTTTTGTGAAGTTCAAGAATAAAAAAAAATAGCTAGCTAGTGTCGATTTAACATGGCATAAGGTGCGGGTCTTGTATTAGATGGAAGATGTTAATAAACATAATAAAACCAATGCTAAAGTGGTATATAGATTGGCATTATACTTGTTATAGTAATCATGAAAGAAGTTTCAAAAGCTAACTAACATTGATATTGGAAGTTAGTCTGATATTGGTTTTAGTGTATAATTTTTGAAAATACATTAAATAACAAGAAGCATTTGAGGAATTTATTTTTGTAGCCCTAACTATAAATAATCTTATTAGGTTTAGCTTAAAGGGAGTTTTTGAAAGGGTGTGATAGTCGCCTTACTTCTTTATTGTCATTGTTTTAGGGCTTCCTTAGTATTAAAGGATGATTTGGAGTAAGATTGGAGTCAATCATAAGTACTTCTCTAACTCTTTTCTTTCTCTTATGTTAAAAATGATTTATTGTGGTTTTGTTTTTGTTATATATTGTGGCTAAAAACCTAGTTAAAAATAAGGATATAACTTAGGATGTATGTTTTGACTATTAATTTATGATTTCATTATTTGGTCAATTGAAAATATTCTCTTTTCTTAATCATTGATTTTGTAGCTGGCCACCATAGATTCAATCTTAGACATTTTATGAAGGACTAAGAGGTAAAGTAGGATCTATGTAATAGGAGAATAAACACCCTAGATCTAGAGAATGAAATTATTATGGATTATTATGATAACACTTAAATTAACTACGCTTAACGAGTTTGATTAGGTTGAATTACACATCGAAAGGTAGTAACTATCTAATTATCTATACTTTTATATCTTAAAAGAGGGCATATAGATATCAAGTTAATTGTTATTTTAACCATAATAATGAATCTTACATTATAATTGGAATTCCACCTAAGTGAACTAGGAAACCTTAATATTTTCTTGTTGATTTTTCTTCACTAATTAAGTTGTAATGCTTTTATCAGTTTAGTAGTTTAGTTATCTTTTAACAAATCTTATTTCTCATAATATTGATTAATTAAGGTTAATAGGCATAAAGATACAGTTCATGTGGGATTGATACTCTGTATTTACTCTAGTTTTAGTAACTTGTTATAATTGACTATATACATTTGTAGATAGATTATAGATCAAGTTTTTGACACCAATAATGGGGAGTTATCCAATTAATATTTTGGTAACATTAGTTTTATTAACATTTTATTTTGTTTCATATATTTTCAGGTAGTTGATGCAAGATATGAGATACAAGAGTCATAACTTGGATGACCCATTTCAACTTGATCCTGAAATTAAGCAAACCTGTAAACAAAATAGAGCACAAAGAATCAAAGAGTTAGCTACAAATCAAGATAACATCATTTTCAATATGGAACATCAATAACCACAAAGGATGCACATGGGGGACATCTAAATGTTAGTGATAAGTGTAAGTCCCTTATGCATTAGACTAAATCAAAAGGAAAGAAAATACAAGCTAAAGTAAGTACATCTTTGTTTGCTACCAACCTTTAATGGATCACCTATTGAAGAAAAAATTACAGTCATAAAGGAGTTATATTCATGATCTAATCACTTCCATTAAATGGCCTCACGAAAGATAAGCTTCAGAAGAGGTGCTTTAGTTATTACATGAGAGCTTAAGCATGGATGTGTCTGATATTAAATGAGGTGGATTCTTTTGATGAGTAAAGCTAAGTTTACAATGCCTTCATGTTTTGATTTTTATGTAACATCCTGTTACCTATGTTAAGGCTAGAATAGAAAATTATGAGAAATTTATGTGAAATTAGAAAAAAGCACATCATGCATAAGTTAATTGTGATATAAACATTTATTTGCACATTCATATGATTGTACATGCATTCATTGACATTTTTTCGGGTATAATTGATTGTTTAAAAATGCTATTAAAATGTGAATTGTGAATTATTTGAGCTGAAATTTTATTTAGAGAATAATCTGATTATTTCAAATTTTTGGTGATTTTTTTGAGAATTTTCAAAAATTTTGGATATTTTTGGACTAAGTTGTGGACTAATGAAATAGTAACAACTGGAAACCTTGCATGTAGCCACGTGACTCACATATAAGGGACACACATTATATGTTGCCACATGTGTTTTTGGAGAAGGGAGAGAAGCTTTTGGTTAATCACTGAATGCTTTCCAAATTATTTCCTCTTAGTAACCTTTGCTTTCAGAATCCTGTTTTGATCTCTCATTGAATTCAAACTTACCAACCTGACTGTTACTTGATTTAGTAGAGTTATTATAATTTCCTTTCAACCGCCAAAGCTCTGCTTATTATTGTAAATACTGGAGATTCTGTTGAAACATCAGCTGTAAAATTTATGCATTTGGTTTACTTTTACTGCTGCAAATAGCTGAGTCAAGTAAGTAGCTTTGATACGTTTATTTTTCAGTGTAAATATAAACATGCATGCATGGGTTTAAGAAGTGAGGTTACGGTGATATATGAACTAGATGATTGATTTGAGAATTAGGAATTGTTCAAAACTGTATTGAATGGATTCTGGACTAAAAAATAAGAAAATTATGTAAGTTGATGAAGAAAAATGTGTTTCTGTTATGGTTTAAAGGATTACATATATGGTTGGTGTTTATGCGCTGTTTTTCTTGTTGATATGCTTGAATGTTTTCGGAAATGTTTGAAGGAATTAAAATGAGTTTGATAGTAAGTTGTAATGAAAATGGGAAGATTCATATGGAAAAAAAGGGAAAACTATATGATGAAATGAGGTTATTGTTGTTGGATAGTAACAGACACGCAGAAGCAAAGTTGGAACATGCTCTGTTTTCATTATATATGCATAAATGTTTGGGCAAAGTTAGTGATGGATTTTTGTAAGGTTGGAGTTAAAGAGAACTTAAAGTAGTGTAGTATTGTGTTTTAAGAAGGATTAAAATGAAAAAAAAGAAAAGAAATGCATCAGATGAAGATGGAAGAAAAATGCAGAAAAATAGTTTATGCTTTCATGAATAGTACAATTTTTGCTATGTATGTATAAAATTTTGGAATTTTGATTTATTTGTGTTGGGTTCAATTTAGATGGAAGTAGAAAAAAAATGGTTTATGTAGCAAATATAATAGTTGTGATGTGTAGGAATGAAGCAAAAAAAAAAAAAAGAAAGAAAGAAGAAGAGGATAAGTGCAGTTCAAGGAAGAAGATGAAGGTTGGTGTTTTAGAGAGAGAAAAGGTGGCAGTTGAGAATTTCATTGAACAGTCTTAAGTCTTTTGGCTATAACTTTTTCATCCTAACTCCAAATGACTTGAAACTTAAATCAATGGATTCCTAAGACATTTTTATTTCTTTCCATAAAAATTTAGAGCTTTCTGACTTAATTTGAAAATGGTTGATATGATGAAATTGTGGAAGTCTGCTAGAATGCTATGAACTGGAATTTTTTCATGATCATGCTTCAGTATTCTAATTATAACTTGATCTGTAGATTTTTAAATGAGTTTATTCTTAGTTCATATTAAACTAGAGACATAAGTATACAACTTTCTTTAAGAAGTCAAATTTTAATTCTATCTCTAAGACTTTCAAATTTGGCATGAAACTGTATCTTAGCTTAGGCTGTAGAATTATTAGGGACAAAAATAATGTCCTGTGGTTATTGAATAAACTATATTGATATAGGCCGAATTAGACTGAGGTGTCTTCACCACAGTTGTATCTTATTCTCTTATCTTTAAATTGGTATAAAGTTTTTAATTTTTGGATATCTGAACTGAAAGATATGAGTTTTACAATTAGAGGAAATGATTATGTACTAGCCAAAAGTTCAAATATGCACAGTTTGTGGTTTTTTGTGCATAACTCATTGAATACTAAATCAAATTGGATGATCTTAGAGTCATTAGACACTTAAGATAATGTAGAACAACTTTCCAGAAGGAAGTTTTTCCTAATTTTGTCATTTACCTTATCAGATTAATTATGAAAAGTTGACCCGAAATTATACGGGTAGAAAATCTGAAGTGGTCAAGTAAGTTATGAAATGGATTTCACATTGTTTTATTCTGGTCCAAATAATAAGTACCAAATGATATTAATGAGGGCTTTGATATCTGATCGATTTGATGATGAAAATTACAATAAGATACTTAGAATTGTCATTGAACATGCATTGTGCATACTTTCTATACATTGATGTGCATAAAAGAACACTTGTACATTTGTGAAAAAATATGATATTTATGAATGTGTTGTGCATATTTTAGAGGAGCACATCAGACGCCAGTCAGAAATTTTCGGACCATCCAAGCCATAGCTTTTTGGAGCGTATTGTGAGTCATCCTAGATGATTTCCTAGGATTGATTTGATTTGAATTTGATTTGATTTGTTAAACTTCCAATATTATTGAACTGTTTGTGAGTTGTTTCTGGATTCCGAACCTGAGGTCCGAGGAGTTTAATAGTTGGACATGTATTGGGAGTGTTTTGATTTGATATGAATTCGATATTTGATTCTCAACGAAAGTTGATTGCTAGACTTAGGTCCGATGACTGTGAAATCTTGTCTGAGCATTGTATAAGATTGTGAGAATTTGTTGCATTTCATAGAATGCATGCTCAGATAAAAGCTTTGTGTCTTGAGTTACTAGTATGAAGCACTTCCACGTAGAGCTTTGCTCTGCGATATATGTTATGCACATAGAGCTATGCTCCGTGATTCTGTTCTGACTGACCCTATAGGCCAATATTTGTATAAGTGTGTGATAGGCACTAAGTCATAACAATAAGAACGAATGTAAGTCTCATGCATATAACAATATAAGACTAAAATTTATTGAATGGTTTGCCAAGCTAAATGAGTGATAAATTGATGTGATTTATTTGCTATGCTTAGCAATGTGAATTGTGTGATCTTATGATATCCCATATTGTGTGAATATCTGGAATGTGTTTATGATTTAAATGAGTGTCTGTAAAATATGTATTATGTGTATGTGATCCAGTGAAATCATCAATGATGGTTCATTCATTGAGTTTGCAAAACTCATAAAAATTACAATGTGGTTTTTCAGGTACGAGACAGGAGACCTAGTTCTTTAGACAGGACTAAAGAACCCTTTGGATTTTGTTATGGCTCAGAGGTCTGTCAGCTTGCTCCAGGAGTGATGTGTCTTGTATTTTTTTGTTTTTATTAGAACCTGTATGAGGTTATGTAAATGTTTGTCTAAAGGAAATAATGTAAATTTTATGGATTACTGCAACGAATAGTTTTTAAAATTTGCTGACTTTTAAATGATGTTAGTTGATGCCATGTGTAAGTTAGAATTGTTTTGCTCTAATATACCATTATCATAGGTTATGTTCCTAAAAGTTTAGGTATGTACCCTATAGTAGTAGGATGTTGCATCTTACCTCTATGCAAGACCAACAAACTACGGGTGTAGATTCAAAGCTTTACACAAAATAAAAGGGAAGCATTATGAAGCTTAGGAAAGATATATCCCTACTTAGCCAATGCCAATGTTATTAATATTTATTGTAACTGGTGATGTAATTCTTTTACGTGAGCCTTAAACTTATATAAAAAACTTTAGTTGACAATGTGATACAAGGGACTATATCTATAAAAACTAGTAAGGAGGTTAAGGAAATCACCGAGACTTAGCAAGAAATTTGTCAACAAAGGTTATAAGGGGAAAGCTAAAAGCTTCTTTTTTTAAGGTTTATGTATTTTTAAACAGCATCATAAATGACTGATCTTTTAAACCAAATGAATATGTTTATGAACTAAGATGTGGGTATTAAGGAAGTATGCTATCAATGTGACATATGGATATCTTTTTCATGTGCACATGAATATATGGCCAACCTCAAACTAATACAAAGAAGCAAACTACATGGCTAATTATGGAGGAAAACAAGTTGTTAAGAGCGACGCCTTCTTCAATACTTATAATCTGAGGTGGAGTAATCACCTAAATTTTTCATGGAAGAAGTAGAGAGTTGGAGTGGGTAGGTCTATGAGATAATTTAAGTTCCATCAAACAACAACCACCTTTATTGGACAATAGGATGGAAGAGATGTTTAAGCGATTTATGTCTTCTATCGATACAAAATTTAAAAGTGACATAGTCATATAATGATTCCATTTATAACTTTGATGCAAATTTGGAAAAAGTGATACATTCAACTAGAACAACCATTCATAACTTAAAGGTAAAATTTAATCAGTTAACCTGTAGTGAGCAAAAAAGGTCAAGGAAAGCTTTTAAATAATACTAAGGTGAGTCCTAGAGATCAAGTGTGCACCATAACACTTAAGAATGGCAAAATACTTAATTTTGTTGTTATAAAAGACAAAAAGTGCAAACGTTGGGAAAGTTTAAGGGAGAGAGATAGAATAAAGGAAATAGAAATATATCAACTTTGGTCTCATATTTATTTAGCATCAGTTTCAATTTAGGTCCGGACATTCTAGACATAAGCAAACTAATAGTGATCTCACCTTCAATTGTAGCCAATCTCAATTGATCACTCAAACCCTCTATCGAACACTATGTGCCTCCCATTCCATTCTCTTAAATATTAAATAAGAGGAGGGATGGAGACAAGAAGTTCGACGATATTTTTTAAAAGTTGCATATTAACATACCCTTTGTGAAACATTAACTTAATTTTCGTCTTATCTTAAGTTTTTTAGTGAGATCATCTCTAACAAAAACAAATTATAGGAGTTTGTCACGATAATTTTAATTGAGGAGAATGGTGCAAACTTACATAACAAATTACCTCTTTGAAGAATATGACATTATTAAACGTTTATATGATTTAGGCGTAAGTGCTAATCTTATGGCTTTATATATTTTTAGGAAGCTAGGAATAAAACAAAATAAGCCAACAAATTTGTAAAGTTGCGAATCAACCTATTGATTACCTAGTTGGGGTAGTGGTGAAACCTACTTGTTAAAGTAGGAAATTTTATCTTTTTTCTTCAATTTTTAGTAATGAACATGGAGTATGATACTAGGCTCTCCATTATCTTATAAAAAATCATTCTTGACTACTGAAGGGCTTATAACTGATGTGGATGAGGATAAGCTTACGATTAGAGTGGAGTTCTACATATATAAAACCTTTAAAAGTCCTCTTACACTTAAGAATGCAAAATAGCCTAGGGCTACTGCATTCTAAAGTCAACAAACTCAATCTAAATGATTAGACTTCCAGTCAGGCTCGGGATATTATTTATAAAACTTTTTAGGCCTAAACACTAACTAGATTAAACATAATATTAATTTATTTTTTAAAAAATATTTCTTTAATAATAAAGGATATTTAGGACAAAGGATAAAATTAAGCCCAATGGCCTAAGGTTTTAGAAATTGTGTAAATGAGTTAAGGATCCAAGTGTTTTATCTATAAAGTTACCTTTCTCCAACTTTTCTTTTCACTTCCAATATAGGAATTATGAATTAAAAAAGAAAAGTTAGTGGAAGATTGACTCTATAAATAAAGGATTTGGGTATTTGCCTTAATTACATATCCAAAAAGTTACACTTTCAAGTCAGACTTATCCCAATTGGGCTTTAGAATATTTAAAATTTTAATAGTGTCAGTTTTTAGGCTTGTTTTAGTCTAAATGGGCTTTGTATAATTTAATATTTTTAAAAGGGTTGTGATTTGGGACTTAACCTAATCTAATTGGGTTTACTTTAGCTAAAGCCTAATTAGCTTAAATTTGATTCAAACTGCTAGGGTCTAATTAAGCTTTAGGTTGTTTGAAACCGAATTAGGCCCAAATTTGGGCCAAGATTGCTAAGCTTGATTGGGATTTAGACCAATCTAGGGCTCTAAAAATATTTTTAGATTAAGCTTAGTTTATAGGGGCTAAACTCGACTGACTTATAGCCATTCCTATTCGCCCTAGATGATGGCTACTATAAGATGGGTGTAATCGACCATAGTATGGATGAAGTTCCTAAGGTTAGTGATAATATATTTTCATTTTACTTTTAGTTCTTTATGTGCTTTAGGTAAAATTTTAGCATAAATGTGTTACTTTATACATATATTTAGTCTAGTTTTTGTTTTAGGACTTGTGCATTATAGATGTTCTATTTTTACGCCTCCATAGTTTTTATGTTATTATACAAATTTAAAGTTAGGTAGATTACCTTATTACAAAATTTTCCCTTTTAATTGTCTGAGTTTTTAAGGAATTTTTAAATCCTTAATTTACTTTGCTATTAATGCACGATAGGGGATAACATTGTTCTAAGTGTGGGGTGGAATTGAGATTGATATATATACATTTTAATTTTCAAAATTTTTTAATTTTTAGTTGTCTTTTTCTTTTTTATTTTGCTTTTAAGTTCTCATAAGTTATTGTAGGTTGATAGCATAATTTTATTCATAATTATTAGTTCAAATTAGTTATTAAAGGTTGAATACATGGTATGATTGAGTGATTAAAATGTAAACTTGACTTTGTGAATGCTAAAAGTTGAACTGGTTGATTGAAGATACTTTGATTTGACTTTAGTGATTCCATGAGAAATTGGACCTTCATGTAATTTTTTTTTCAAATATGGATATCTTTTTTGATTTTGAATTTCTACAACTTATATTTTTTAGATTACATGTAAGATGTATACAAATATTAAGATGATATAGGCACTTAGGATTGAGTTTGAGCAAAATTGCCTACCTTTTATCATTAATCCATTGGTGAGCCATTTTGAACCTTTTATAAAATTTTGGCCTCTTTCATTGTCAATATTTCCAAAGAACTTTAGGCTTAAAATAAAAATAACTAGTACTCCCTAATTCACAATTAGTAATGTTATTACTACAATTTGATGTGGTTACTGGGTATGGTATGAAAGGAAACAATTGTGGTGGAGATGGTAAAATGTATGAATAAGGCAATGGAAAAAGGGGGAATTCATGTGATTTAATAAAAAAGAAAAAGAAAATAAGTGTTGAAATTGATTGGCATAGATTCTTATGCTTAAAAAGAATGAAGGGAGAAAGGTTGGTAAAAAGATATGAAGAGTTAGTGGAATAATGTATAGATATTTCTCTATATTTACATATTTTTACTATAATAATTATAAATATTTTGTTTCTTATAATCCCTTTATTTAGTTAACCTATTTATCTCTTTTTCCCCTATTATAATCCTAGTTAAGTTTCTTTAAAATTTTGCTTATATATATATCTATTTGATTAGTGGAGATTAGACAATTTTCATGTATATGGTAAGTTCAATTTCATAAGAAAATAATAAATGTACCTTACCCAAATTTTAAACCCTATGTGAATGAGTGATTCCTTATGAGGAAATTGTCAAATTAAAGTATTTGAACTTGAGAAAGGAGGTCAAGTAGTGTTTACATAGTCTTATTTGTATACTAATCTACTTAAGAAGTATTATATGTTTTAAGTTTTGTAATTCAGTTGAAAGCTCGAATGTGTATACCTTATGTTATTAACTGTAAGGTCGACGAATATGTGTAGGTTAATGTTTATAGGTATCATTTTGATAAACCTTTAGGAAACTATAAATACTCCACTAAGGATAACTAGAAGTTAAAAGGCTTATAGGATATGCTAAATGCCATTGTACACCTACAAAAGTGTAATTATTTTATTTTAGATAGTAAAGTTTAGGTTAGTACTTAGGATTTACTAGTTATCGATTGTTTTAGCACAAGTAATGAGTTAAGTATAAGAAAATTTGATATGTCTATATAGTACATGTTATTATGGATTTAATTAGTTATAGTCTGACACTTTTATAACATATTTCATATAGATTATATATATCTTCTTTGTTTAGCTGATTATCTTGTAGGTGATGATTTTAAAGGAGAAATCTTATAATTAAGTGCAACATTTTCCAAACTTATCTAATAGAGGACTTCACAGAATACATTTGGAGGTCGATTCAAGCTTAAAGATGTCGAAATTGAAGAATTTAATGGAAAATTCCTAATAAACTTGTGAAAGGAGGCAATTTTTGTCTTTTTCAGGTTCAATAATTGAAGAATCAGTAACTAATGAGTACTTTCTCTAATATGGTGTCAAGCATTGGTCTTGTCTTGGATGGGAGAAGTTAAAAAAAATAGAACAAATTTAGTATCTGAGTGGTACATAGACCAACACTAAACTCGTTATCGTAATTACTTAAGAATTTCCAAAAGTTAACCATTGCTAGTGTTGGAAGTTGGAATGGAGCTTGTTCTCATGCACAATTTCTAAGGACACATTAGATCACAAGTTCAAGAATTATAAGACTCTTATTTTTCTAATCCTAACTATAAATGCTAATTTAGGTTTAACCTAATAGACTTTTTCAATGAGTATGACTGGCACCTTGCATTTGCTATCATTGTTTTGGGGTTTTCTTAGCATTAAAGGATGATTCAAAGCAAGATTGGAGGAGATCGTGATAAGTTCTCTAACCCTAGCTAGGGTTAGGGATGTAGCTTGGCATAAATTAGTTACGTTTATTCTCTTATTCTTAATCATTGGATTTGTACATGGCCACTATAGATTCAATCTTAGGGATTGTATGAAGGATCAAAAGGTAAAGTAAGATCCATATGCTAGGAGAAATAAACATTTTAGATTTAAAAGATGAAATTTTCTTAGACTATTGTGATAACAAATGGATTAACTATAGTTAAAGAGTTTAATTAGGTTAAATTGCATTAGATAATGAAACTATCGAGAAGTGGTAATTACTTAATTGAAAACATATGTGTCCAGAGAGAGGGCATGCATATATTAGGTTAATTATTATTTCAACCATAATAATGAATCTTGCATGATAATTAAAATTCCACGTTGGTGAACCTTAAAACCTAACATTTGTCTTATTAATTTCCATTCGCTAATTTAGTTTCATTATTTTTATTAGTTTAGTAGTTTATTTATCTTTTATAAAATCTTGTTTCTCAATTTATTGATTAAATAAGCTTAATATGTATAGATATATAGTTCTTGTGGGATTGATACTCTAGATCTACTCTAATTTTAATAACTGGATACAATTGACTTTATATGCTTACATATATATTATAGATCACATGTATAATTTGTTAAAAGAAGTTAGTACGAAATTGTTTATTGGAATGCAATTAAGCTAGTGGATAATGGGTGACTATTATAGGCACAAAGAATATATTTAAAAAGATGGTATTATTTTGAAAGACTCAACTATCTCTAATCCATGTAGGTAAAAAGGATGAAATCTTATGCGAAGGATGTCTAACATAACAAACACAAAAAAGTAAGTAAATAAATAGATAAATATATATATAA
>JANIIA010000007.1:2954384-2976682 GCA_027478495.1 Erythroxylum alaternifolium | reverse complement strand
TAATGATTACCTTCTTACGTTCATCATCAGAATCTGATTCGAAATCTGATAAGAAATCCATGTATCTACAATGACAATATTAAATAATTAATAAAACATTCAATCAAAAATTTTAACCGAACGTAGACAAAATATTCATACATTAAGTAAAATAATCATACAAATCACAAAATTAAAATGTTCAAACTATGGAATAATGTTTAAAATAGAAGTGTCAAATTAATAAGAATTCGATATGCAATAACATAAAAAAATATAACTAAAGCGACATAATCTAATACAACTTCGTTGTATCTGTCATCTACATAAACATATCCCTATAAAGTAGAGAATCATGTAAAGCTTTTATAGCTTTTCCATATTGCACATCGTCAACACCCAATTCATTTAAGGACTTCATACATTTCATCATTATGCTACCCTCTTCAGATCTACTCTCTGCAGTGGATGATGTTTCATTTGTTTTTTCGCAAGTAAATTATTTTTCCTTTTTGATTGTTCACCAGGTACAACTAAGACCTCTGTTGCAATTTTAGAATGTGTCTTCTTTGCCTTCTTATTCTTAGGAGATTTCTTTCTCTGAGATATAAAACTTATATCTTGATCTTCTTTCTCATTATACGAGTAATCTTCATCAACATTATTCGATGGAGATTTAGTTGATGGATGTGCATGCACACCAGTTGCAGTAGTATCTCCAAAAATATGACACAAGTATGAAAATTTCTTACATCCTTTTTTCTTAAATCCGTGAGCTATTTTATGCACCTATAATGATGAAAAATGAATATGAAAATAAATATTATATAATATGATATATTAATAAAAAGACATATTTTACCTTAAATAGATTTTTCTAATATTCATTTGTAGCATTAACTCCACCAATAAGGGAGTTGTAGCCGATTCTTGTTTCTTTGAATAAGTTCTTAAAATTCTTCAGTATAGCCCTTAATCTATTATACTTATTCTTCAATTGAATATCAGTATACTCCTTATTGAATTTTGTTTGAAGTCCTATCTTAATATTCTTCCAACTAGATTTAGAAAAGGTAGTAATCGTTTAATTTTCCTTCTTCACTTCATCAGCCATCAAGGAAATTAAATACATCTCTATAGTATCATTCCATACCCCATCTTTTTCATTTATTTCCACACAATCATTGGAATCGTTCATATTATTCAAACCTTCCATCACTAAATGTAACAACGTATAAGTGACATAAATCATAACAATTTATACGAAGTACTAAATGGTAAACATGGTTCAAAATAAACATGAGACAACCAAATCAATCAATACAAAATAACATTATCAATTTCTAATAAGAGATTTGACAAATTAATATGTTAGACCACCTTACTACTCATCTTTCCTTTGCCACCACTCTTTATTCTTCCCTCACTATTCACTCACTATTCAAATTAATATTTTGGCTTACTCTACTATTCAATCCTCTTTCTATGGTCTCTTATTTCCTTCTTTCACGCCCCTCACTATTCACTCTCTATTTACTAATTAGACAAATTAATGTTTTTCCCACCCTACTATTCACTCTTCTTCTTCTCCGCAATCTCTCTTCTTTTCCTTTTTCACGCAATCTTCTTATTTTAGAAACCACTTCTCTTCATAGTTTTCTAACCTTTAGATTTCCTTTGTATGTACCTAGGAGATATGGAGTTCAAGCAGAACAAGTTTTTACCTACTAAGAAGCAAATTATAATAGCAAATCCAGATATTAACACTATGCAGAAATCATCTTTTTACACTATGTAATTGAACAAGTCATTATCTTATATATAGATCTTCATAATTATCCCTTATTTTCTCCTTAATAACTTTTAAAACTAAAGGCGAAGTTGACATAAGATAGAAACAGTGAAAGTTTCCTCAATGTAGTCGGAAGATCCGGTGACGCACACCACTTTGCCTGTTGCACTGCTCATTCTTCTTCGTTTGTTTGTAACAGCAGTGGGGTGTGTGGGTGGACCTGTCTGTGTGTGTGGAATGCTCCAATATAAAATGGGAAATACTTTTAAAGTTACGTAAGTTACGTTATAAGTCATAGCAACTAACCCATAAGATGCTTAAAATAAAAATTCTCTAGGTCTGCCTAATAACTTCTCTGTAAACAGAGGCAATGCTATATTCTCGAAGGCATTAAGAAAAATGTTTAGTGATGCTCAAGATATGGCCCTCTTGGTGAAACGATGATAACCCATGCTCTGTGCTCTGCACGAGATATGCACTACTGGTTTCTCTCTAGTGTCAGAAACTTCATGCTCCATGCAAATAAATGAATAAAAGGAGATAATGCTTTGACTCGGGTCGCGTATGGTCATAATAGCAACTGTTTGTATTGTTACCATGAGTTGCCATATCAGCAACACTCGCTGGTAGATAGCTTTCCTCCACATGTACGAAAACACACACGAGCAAAGCAACTAGAGAAATCGCAAAAATAATGAATAACAAGGTATGCTACAATAACATGCATGGGTACTGTAGCATGTTACTGTAGCATAATTAAAAATAAATCCGTTCATTTCTTTGTGCTGTATTCTCATTTTCTAAAGGCAAAAAATGCAAGTAACGCAGCAGTGCAAAAATCACAAAAATAGAATAACAAACGAAAGCAAGTGCAGATAACAAATACATGGAGAAATCATAAGAACAAAATAACAGAGATATAGTATAGTAACAAGCAACAAAAGCAAAACAAACCTGGAGCAATTGCCAAAAAAATCGTAGTAGGGCCCTGAAGATGCAGAAGATAAGTCGACGCATAAACTATTTTAGAATACAAGAAAAATTGTTGTGATATATTAAGGAAACGTATTTTTTTTGTTTCTGTAAATCAGTTATGGTTTTTTTTTAATTTTTGAAAACAGCACAATGCAATAATAACGAACCAAACATGTTTTAAAAGGAAGTTTCATTTTTTATAAAAACCACAACAAGAAACAGGGAAAAAAACGAAAACAAACACCCCCTAAATTAAAAATACAAAATAATGTTTTATTTAAAAAGGTCAGGGTCTCAGGCCTGACTTGAAATGGGCCCAAAACATCGAGCATGAGGTCTAGTTAATTGTGCCTAGTTAGTTAACTTAAGATTGAGCCCTGACCTAATTGTCACACGTACTGTAATGTCCATCAATCTACTTGAAAGCCTAGAAACTTTTAGGTAATAATACCCTCTTTACAATAGTGCATAGAAAAATGTTACACTCAAACTAACTAATGCAACAAATTATGCCTTATAACAACTTACTAGAATTCTTGAGAAGTTAAACGATAATATTGAACATATTTCCTAAAAGTTGAGTCCTCGTGTTGCGTTTGGAATACTTTCAAACGTCTCACTCACTTGATTACGAATAGTTTCTTATAACTTAGTTAATGAGAAGGATATTTTTAAATTTTAAATAACTATAATTTTAACCGGAATCTCAATGTCTAGATTCAGAACAGTTAAGAAGCTGTCAAATTTGTAATGGGCCTATGAATTACACGAAGAGGAAAGTTAGATTACATACAAACCTAAGAAAAGTTTCATCCTAAAATTAATTGGCAATAAATGAAATTGTCCACTAAGCTTACATGTTAATATTTTTTCTCTCTTTCTTCAATATGAAATACTTACATGTGACTATTCTCAACATAAAATATTAATAACATTGATAAAAAATTCGATGTAACAATAGAGCCCTTCTGTCTAAATGCAAAGTAGCATTTTTCACCTTCAATTGTAGAAGAGTTTCATGAATTTCAAACCTTAGAAACTCATGTCTGGGATCTGGTAGCCTAAAAGATGCATGGAACTCAAGTTCCATAATTTTTTCAATGACTAAAATCTTAATTTTTTCATATTTTTCTACAATAATTGGATCTGATTGTTTGATTCTTGATTGTATAACTTAGTAGCTTCCCTAAATTTTCAAAATTTGTGTGATCCAATTCCTTTAGCCATGGATTCAACAGCTTTGCTCTCATATAGAGCATTAAAGATCACATTTTTTACCTAGTTTAGCTCGATTGGATTCAATAAGTTACGCCTGAGATGATCGAACTTCAGGTCAATTTCAAATTTTTATATATTTTTACAAATTAAGTTCGGACTCAAACTTTGCAAACTAACTCCACTCAAAATCCAAAAATTTCAAATAAAATTGTATTGTTTTGACTTGACTCGGATTCAATATGACTTTGATAGTTTCTGGTCCTATCAAAGCTTAGATAGCACCATTCTACACCGCTAACATAATTTTAAGCACCGACGCTCTTGGACCATTAAGCTATGGAATGGCCTTGGATTATGCTTGTGAGGAGATCTTGACCCAAATCGTACTAGAAGCCCATCAAAACTACACTGCTTGCGTGCATCATTGTATAATCCTCCATTCATTTGAAAAATCTCGAGACTAAATCAGATTTTAAAGTTTAAAGAGACCAACTCGATTTGACTCAAACGACTTGAACCAATTAATTAACTAATATTAATTTTTAATTTTTTTATAAAACAACCTCGTTTTAATCCAAAATTTATAAAGTTAATATAAAGCCCAAACCAAATCAACTCGTTGCTCATCCTAATTGTTAATCAACAACTTTATCTTAATCCTCCTGAAACTCTCATAACTTCAAGGAATTGGTTAGTTTGAATATCACTTTGCTATCAAAAGACAAGCTTTACTTAATTTAAATGTATTGTACATTCTCTTTGATTAACCGTTAAAAAGATGCTTTCCGTCAACACTGGGAGATAGCATCGGGAAAGACAGATAGTGAAGTACTTCTCAGGTAACGTAAGTCTCACTCAAAATTGGTATGCAAATCAGAACATATTCTTAAGGAAGTAATTAAGACCTTTCATTTGTTGCCTTAAAAGCAGGGTTCTAGTCATTTCTTGTATTTGGAAATTAAAGTTGCACCAACCTAATCTCTTTGACGGAGAGAATTAAGCAGCTGAGATGACTGACCTAGCTAGCTAGACTGTGTAAGTGGTGCCCACATATATTGAACACGTAGCATGAACCGAGAAAGTTAGACGAACAATTGGTACGAGTCTTTGAAAATGAGGTATAGCTTTTGAACAACTGTTATGCCAGTTTTGGTATGTGGTAAGTTCCCATTGGTTACAGGTGCTCGAATCATGGAAGCGAGGTCTTTCTTTGTGTCTTAAGGTGGCAAGGAATACTTTAATTTGATCAAGAAAAGCAGGCACTTTTCTGCTTGGTGATTTGTGTTCTCCCTTAAATTAATGTGCAAGTATCCATTGAAGGACGTCCATTGAAGGACGTAATCAAATCTGTTCTCTTTTTTCCCAAAGATAGCATACGGCTTTGCCTAAATATTCTCGTTTGCAATATATTCTATGTTCCTATCGCTGCCACTACTAGAAACAGAAAAAGCTTTTAGATTACTGAAGGAGATCTTAATTTCAATCCTGAACGGCCTGCACCTAGTTAAACCTGTTCTGCCATTTTCTTGGCTATTACTGAGGCTAAACCTAAAAATGGACAGGTTCTTCTTTTGAAGCAAGAAACATATACACGAAATCCCAAGTGCAGTAAATCAATGGACAGAAAATAACCTTTTGTCAGCAAGTGAAAATTCATATCAGCAGCATCATGATCTCGACTACTTTAAGCAGAATAATTTATCGCGTACATTGTCTTTGTGGAATTCTTAAGCCTCCAAACAAATTATTGGGCCAAGTTGAAAGGTGACGAGATTATCAAATTGTCCGGAGGTGCTGCCTCCTGCCATGTGGATGGTAGAAACTGGAGACAAAGGTCGTTTCACCTTTTACATATCTGTAAGTTCAACCACATCGGACCAATCTTTATCGACCTAATGTTGATGTTTTTGTTTATACTTTTTTATGGATATATATAATATATCATCTGAGTAATGAAATATATATTATTCGCTCCAAACAGGATTCTTAAATAGCCGCAACTTATTACTGTTTTGGTGATTTTGCAGCAGTCGTCAAAACCAATAATCATGAGGTATACAATAGTGTCCCAAGTGGAGATCAAGCTACTTTGTTGCAGCATGATGTGACCATCTTCATTCGTAAACTGATGTCTCCCTCCACCTGTACATATTCATCTAGAGCCTTTCAGGGTTAGAGCGTAAGGTTGGGGTATCTTTCCTCAAGTTCTAACATTGCTTGACACTAAAGTATAAAATGGCATATTCGTTACACTTCCCAATCACATTATTCGTTTATATTTTCTGATATTTGAGCATGAAAAGTATAGTTTTTTACCGTATAGAAGGTCTTTGAAGCCCTTTGCTTCTGCATTACATGTATTGATGCAGAAAATTGTAAAAATTACCATTGTTTTTATGGGATTATCACACTTCAGGACCGCACTTTTACTTCTATTTAGTCCAAGCAATTACCCTAAAATTTATTTTGCCAAAAGCTTTGTAAAAGGTAGGTGCATATGCATAGGAGTATTCTTGCTTGACTGAGAAACTTTAAGATAGTCATTGTCAGTTTACATTGAGACGCCACTTCGATTAAAATAACTAGTCAATCCCCGTTAGGTAGTAATAGAACCGCCATTTGTAGGTTTACCCGCCATTAGGAGATCCACCGAGGCTCGCTATGATGATTTTTCGTCATCCTGACAGAGATTAGAAGGAAGAAACAAGAGAAAACATTGCAAGAGATAAAGAGATAAGGCTTAAAATAATACTTGTAGCAGGTTCAGGCAGGGTTAAGCATGCGCCTACAGGCATCAGATGGGTCTGATGTAAAAGCTGAGCCACTTACATTAAAAGTAAGTGATATCTCATTCCTCAACTGTAGATATAAATGGAAATTGAAGCACTTCCAGGGCATCTAGAGTGAAGGCAGAAAACATTTCGTGATATGCACATTGACCTATATGCATGGTGAATCACGGACACAAGTGATTGTCAGGTCATTTTCAGGATCTGTAATGACGATATGGCAGTTGGGAATTGAAGTCCTATGAACTCAAGAGTCAGAGATCGGTTAAATGGCCTGATGGTCCCCTCAACAGCACACCAACGAATTGCTAGTTAGAAACGCGTGATGGTTTGTCAAAGAATGATCATTCTCTTTACGTCTTTCTATAATCAAACACAGACAATTCAGGCTCCAATCTAAAGATTATAACCAAAAAAAAAAAGAGTAAAGAAAGTATCTATAAAGCTTCTTCTTCCCTTACAGAACATCTTCACAACAGCTAACAGTTTTCTTATCAGAAAATTTTGCTACAGAAACCATTAAGACATAAGTTTGCAGACCATTCTTGCAGGTCTTACGGAGAATCAACCTAAAAATTAGCTTAATTAATGGGAGAGAAAACTCATAAGCTTATAAACTCTACATCAGCTTCTCTTATATGGGATAATTAGCCCGTAACATAGTGGTTGTAAACTTCCATGGACAAGTTCAGCTGCCATGAATATATATACATCCGCCCTGACACGTCCAACGGTCCAAGTCCCCTTTAGTTGCTCCCTTAGTTGCTTTGGTCGGACTTTACTATCAGCATATTCAATTCTAATGCGCATGTGTCTCTTAAGAGGAACCGAACCCAAGCGCTAACAACAACAATAATTGGTGCTACACCTCATGTCAAGTAGTGTCATTTGTATCTACTCGACTTTGAATAAAACATATATTTTATTAATATAGAAAAATAAAATAAAAGACAAATAGTGCGACAGGATACAGGTGCAAGTGGTTCTTACATGTGTCCCAAGAAACATGGCATGAAAGCAATCTAGAGAACGACCTGCAGAGCCTAACCATCCACATTTGATACAAAATGCACATTTGTCATCTCTAAGAGTGGAGACCCCATGACCATGAGGCCTTTCTCTATCTCAATTACTATATTGAAGCAATCACCATTTATTGGCTAATTGGCCCTAGGTTTACCACCGTAACTTGTGCGTTGTATCTTCAGGAATTGCAGGCCATACGATTCGATTAGTGGCATTATTGTACGCTCATTACGCATGGACCCGCTTGATTGACCATGGTGTTTGGTCAGGATTGCTCCGATGGAAACGATGTGTCACGGAAATGAAATGTTCAAATTTTAATGACAAGTAACGTACAAAACTGTCGAGAAGGAAGCAACTTACAAAATTATGAAGTAGACACGTGGGCAGCAGTTGAATTAGAAGCCTAAACAATACGCAAGTGAACAATTCATGATTATCGGCGCTGCTCTATCTTAATTATTCATCTATTGGGCCTACCAATAAGAAGTTTACTCAGTGTAAATATGACTGAAACGCAATAATAAAGTTTTCATTACTATTATTAATAATACTATAGGTAAAAGTTAAAAATAAATTAATTATATAAATTGATTAAATGTTTATTTTATTTTAGTATTAATTTTTGTATAAAATAATAATAATAAAATTTTCTAAAGTTAAAATAAATTAAATAATTGTCAATTTTGTAAATTACTTTAAAGTTTATAATAACTTAAATAAAATAAAATATTTATATTATGTCAATGGTAATTTTTAATAACTAATATATATTTAATTAAGAATAAAATCAAATTATGACCAAAAACTATTATTTTAGAAATTATTAAAGAAAAAAATAAAAACAAAACAAAAACCAGACATAATGTCCTTAAAAACCCTCGAGATGGAGGAGTCATTCTACCGGTTAGGTCACCACAAAGAGGCAATCCAATCCTGCCTTTTGTGTTTGGCTGGAAAGAAAATTTAATCTATTCATGAGAGGAAAGAAAGTGAAAACGTATTCCCGGATAAGCATGGAGGCGCGGGATTTACGGCACTTTTCCATACCTAAATTTTGCTTGATATTAATTTACAGCAGAAAGACTCGAAAATAATCTTTTTATAATAATCTAGAAAATACCATCAAAAGATAAATTTATCCCTAACAAAGTAAATTGACAAAGGAGAGAAACAAACAGAAAGGTAGGGTCAAATTTAGTTGTTTTTAATAAGTTAATTTATAGGTCAAATTCAGGTCCAGGAAAATTTAAGGTTTAATTATTTTAACTAAAACAACATTGTTTTATTTAGAAGAGTTGAGTTTCGGGTAAATTTAGGTCTGGATAACTCAGACCCTAATTTAATTAAAAAATAAATTATTATATATTTTTAATTTTAAAAATTTTATTTTTTAAAATTGGTAAAAGTTGGCTCATGGGCCAGTTCATTGCCATCCTTACAAACTGGTTGTTAACCACATATTTATATGAGCGTGGCTGATAATCAATAAAACAAGAAAGACTCGAAAATAGCTAATCAAATTCTTTATTTCAATTACTTTATTATAATTATATACATGTATAAATAAAATTTAATAAAAAATAATAAAAAGATCATAATTTTGTGCGAAAACAATCTTAGGACCTCGCTGGGATTGGCTGTCATCAAGTCAGAGTGGGGTCATAATCCCGTAAGCCGAATATTTATGTATAATTATATTCTTAATTATAATAGTAGAGCATGAAATGGTCATCGTTCGTCATCCAATGACAAAAAGAGAGAAAAAGAGGTTAAAAATCTTAAAATCATCCTACCGTATGATGACGTCAACAGAGTAAACTCCCGAGATCCTCGTCAAAGTCGACCGTCCACGTGGATAAATCTGCCCATACTATTTATGGAAAGACCCGAAATCTTTGGTCCTTCAATCCTATCCAATTACGATCGACCCACTCTAGAACGATCCCTAACTTAGCTCGACAAAAACGGCTCCCCAAACGCTACACACTGCACGATGCCCGATATCTACGTGCCCCTCTTTTGAGTTAGGACTCGACACTTCTCGCTTTCTCATTGGCTCCTACCAACTAAAAGTTTTAAATCCGGGCCCACGGAGACCCGCCTAGCCACGTAACGGATCTCAACCAACATCCCATCCTACACGTGTCGAGCCCGCGGCTGTTAAAAACACTACTCTCAGCTCTACCATTCATTTTATGTAAGTTCTTGTCTGTCCTCAAGTGAGGAATTACTCATCCGTTAAAGAAAAAAGGGGCGATGTTGAGCGAAAGAATCTAGTGATAGCTAGAGAGAGATGGATTGTAGGGGAGGTTGCTGCATAGCCAGGTACACCGGTGGTGGTGGAGCGTACGACATGTCAAAAGTTGACCGGATAATGCTCAGATTCAGGCCGATCGTTCCTAAACCGGCGAATCCTAGCTCAACGCCGGTTACATCACCACCCGAGGCGACTGACCTAAATTCTAGATCATACAGAGGCAGGAGAAGGTGCAAGACTGTCAACTGCAGGAACGGTAAGAAATGTAACGGTAATGGTACTAGAAAACGGAAGGTGTTGAAAGGAGAGAAGGTGGAAGCCTCGGTGGTGACGCTTCCTCTTTTGCCGGAGAGTTCTGATCGGAAAGAAGAACGATCTTCGTATGTTGAGTTTCTGCCGACGAGTCAAGCAAAGAGCGCGCCGACGTGGCTGAATTTTGGCAGCAGCAATGCGGAGAATGTTGATCATGATGAGAAGATGTTAGCAGCATTGATGTCTGCGGATCGGATGGTGGTGATGCCTCGGGTGACTAAAGTAGTAGAATCGTGCGTGACCGTGGAATGTGTATCCGACACGTGGGTGGACGTGGATGGATTAGGGCGTACAGACGAGGAGAAGAGGGCGAATCTAGAGAGGGACACGTGCCCAGGGATAATATCCGAAGGGTTTGGGAGGGTCACGTGGACGAACCAAGCGTATAGGAAGATGGTGAGTCATAGCCGCCTAGCGGATGATGACGCAGTGGAAGTGACGGTGTGGTTGATGATGAAAAAAGAAGTGATTCCGTTGACCGTGGAGCTCCCTGGACTCCTAGCGTTCACGTGCAGGGTTAGGGTAGAGTATCAGAGCACCTGCGTGAATGGTAACGGGAAGGAGTTAAGAAGCTCGATCACGGTGCCCTGCGACGTTTGGAGGATGAACGGTGGTGGTTTTGCATGGCGGCTGGACGTGAAAGCCGCTCTCTGCTTAGGCCGGTAAGAAACATGAGGCTTATCAATAGGTTTTTTGCTGGCAACCTACGCACTTTATTACCTTAAACTACACTGCGTACTGATATGGAAGTTGGTTTATAACGTGGTACTGTGTCTCTGTCTCTCGCATTATCACCTCAAAACTGTAAATATTTTTGGTCCTTTTGAATCGTGCACTGTTGAACCACGTTCTGTCTCTAACTTTAATTGCTTTGCTCTGGGTATTTTTAATTTACTTTACACCTCTTTTGTTAAACAGAATATATGAGCAAAAGGATCGTGTGATGTACGAGTGGGGTCTGGGGTGCGTGTTTTTATAATAAGAAGTACTGAACTCATGTTCTACATGATTCTGTCATCAGTCACCTTTTAGAAAGCTTATGCTTATGCTTATGCATGCAGCACCGACCCTTTTTCTTTAACCATGTTTTCATTTCCTCCTCCACTCCTTGGTTATGCTTCACTATTATTTGGAACCAGCAGAAGAAACTAATCCTGTCCATCAGGTGTTTAATTTAAAAGGTTTAATTTTGCTCTTCTTGTTATTTAATTTAAGTTGTATTTTGTTCCCTCAAATGTTATCAATCCACACCGATCTTTCGCATTTTTAATGGAATATGTTAGGCATCTCCAAAATAGGAGAGGAGGAGTTGTTTCTCCTCCATTTTGGAGAGACGCTAGCTATAGTTCTACACTAAATTTGGAGTGATGCTGTAGCATCTCTCCCTGTTTATACATTTTTTTTAATTTTTTAGAATACGCTGAAAATATGTTTAATGAAAAATAGAGTTATAGATTAGTGAGAAAAATACTACAATATCTCTAAATTGAAGAAATTTTACTCTTTTTTGAAAGAATGGTTTGGAGATGTACTTATTTCATAAATCTTTAATTTTACATGTTTGTTATTGTGCAGTAGCGTATCCTAATTCTTACATGGCATGTTAACTTGATATAGGATGCGAAAATTTTTTAAATATTTTCAAGTTTGTAATATTTTGCAAATAAAAATAAAATATTATTTCATAATTATATAAAAATATTAACAAATTTATTTGGTCATTAAAAAATAGAAGAACTGTCTTTACTTTCAAATCCTAATTTTATAATTTCTTTTGGGTCTTATTCCTTTTATTGTTGATGGAGATGATTTTACCAAATTTCTCCAAGGCATCATCCTGAGGAATGAGTTATGCTTTCTTAATTGAAATGGCATGGAAATTAGAGAAACAGTTTTTAATTGGATCATAATTATTGAATAATTTGAAAATTGTATATCAATAAAATATGAAATTGTACCTAATTTTGAAATTTTTTGATAAAATTTTTTAAAACTTTTTTAATGTGTTAATTATGCATTTAGTTTTTATTGGTATCTAACATAGCAGGAAAAAAATGTTTTAACTCTTTGAGAGAAAATTAGGAGAGTGTTAGTTCCTTTATAATGATTTCTTTTATATTAAAAAAATATATTTGATTTTTGAAATTTCTTAAATTTCTCAATTAAATCTATTTTAATTCACAATTAGAATTTAATTTTCTAAATCATAAATAACCTAAATATTAGGAATGTCAAAGTAATTTAACTTAAACTGTCAATGCGTGATTGTAATATATAATTTAATCCTTTCGTCATTTAATGTTTCAAATGGACAGAGTATGGACTTAGTGTTTACTCTTTTAAATTCAATTATGTTCGTTCTTGTTAATTACTAATTGATTTATAGTTGATATTTAAAAGCATCGTTTTAAATGTCAATTTATTCTGACTAGGAAATTTCTTAAATCACTATTAATCAAGAACAATTGATTATTCTCTCTAATTAATTTAGGGTGAAGAATTTTTCATTAACTTAACTATTTATATATAGTTCATTGTGTATTCAAGTAATATTGGCCGAGCTACCCTAAATAGGACAGATCATAAGTAGCATCGAAATAAAATAATTTTCACATGAGATACTTTAGTAATTTTAAGTCTAAGGATCAATTATATAATCATCATAACGAGGAAATTTATATAGACACAAGTATTACTCCATTTGGGATTATCATAATCAGGTTAGTTTAGTGAACTTTTTCCTCTAAAAAACACTCACATGTTTGTTTAATAATTTATGAAATTAATTACTTTTTTATAAGAAAGAAATATAATGTGTGCTAGTTTTATCGTTTTATTAATATCTTGTCTTGATGAAACTATAACTAAGATCAATTTAGGAATAATACATAAATGTAAATTGAATCTTATAATTATGTTCTTATTATAATTTCAATTATACAATAATTATTTCATAGATTTTACCTTTAGTATTAAAACATCAAATATAATTAACATAATACATAAAGATAAAAAATGCCTTTATTAATTAACATAATAATGTCATAGGTCAAATTACATCTTCTCATTCTCTTACTTGCATTAAAACCAATCACCTACGTATCTAATAATATATACATTTTATGTCGATAATGTCTCTTTTGAGAGAATGACTTATTGAGAGGATATGCGAGATTCTCTTTAACGATAAATCGTTATAATGTTACGTCTTTCCACTCTACTATCTCTTTGATTAAGTGAAACTACTTGAATACATGTTTGGATCGTTGATGTACTTTGGTTCCTTTGCTTGCACAATGACGTCATTGTTGTCACAGTATAATATTATAAGTTCAACAATGCTATGAACCACTTTAAATTTAGTGATGAACTTTTTGATATAAATCGCTTTATTTGTCGCCTTTGACGCTGAAACGTACTTTGCGTCAATCATAGAATCTCCAATGGTTAGTTTTTGGAACTGCTTATCATACTACCATTCAGAGTGAAGATGTACCCTATCATCTAGATATGATTGAAAATTATCATCTAGATATGAATGCCCTTGAACTTTTAGTTCAGCACCTCCATAGACCAAGAAAACATTTTTAGTCTTTCTAAGTACTTGAAAATGTTTCTCATAATTGTCGAGTGAGAATCACCAAGATTGGCTTGAAACATGCTTGTTATGCTCAAAGCATAAAAGACATCTGGTCCAGTAGATAACATTGCATACATGATCGATCCAATTGTCGAATTATATAGAACACAATCAATTTTATCCCTTTCTTCTTGTGTCTTGAAACTCATACTCTGTGAGAGAGAAATCTCAAGCGATATGGGTAATAATCTCTTTTTGAAATTCTCCATGTTAAATCTCTTTAGTACTTTATTTATGTACGTGAATTATATTAAGCCATGCAACCTTTTTGAGCTATATCTATAGATATTTATTCCCAAAATATAGACTACTTCTTCTATATCCTTCGTGGAGAAGTTCTTAGACAATCAAATCTTTACATACTGGAGTATTGGTATGTTGTTTCTAATTGGTAATATATCATCCACATATAGCATCATTAACCTTCTTATAAACACATGATTTATCCACAATTTTGATAAGTCAAACGCTTTGATTGTCTCATCAAAATGGATGTTCTAACTTTGTGATGCTTGCTTAAGTTCATAAATATACTTTTTCAACTCACATACTTGATTAGAAAATCTCTTGAATTCAAAATTCTTAGGTTGTGTCATGTACACATTCTCCAACAAATTTTCGTTGAAAAATGTTGTTTTGACATCTATATGCCAGATTTCATAATCATGATATGTGATTATAGCCAATACGATTCTTATGGATTTAAACATAGTTACTGGCGAAAAAGTTTCATCAAAATCAACTCTTAGTTTTTGTTTGTAAACTTTAGCCACTAACCTTGCTTTTACGTATGTATATTACCATCTATGTTAGTTTTTCTCTTGAAACCTACTTGCATCTTATAAGTACAATACCATCGGGTGCATCCACTAAAGTCCATACTTAATTATTATACATGGATTTCATTTAAGATCTCAGAGTTTCATGTCATTTTAGAATCAATGCCAGACATTGCTTCTTTCAAACTAGTTGGCTCATCATCTATAAGCGATATATTGTCCTTTCCCTTTTTAATATAGATATAATCTAGTAGGGGGATGACATATCCTACTAATATATTGTAAACTATGAGTCTTTTGAACCCTCGGTTGTACATCATATCTATCAACTTGAGGTTCTTGTCCCATCTGGATGTGACTTTGTGAACTTCTTTAAGTTCTACCTCACTTCCATTACTTTCCTTGAAAATAAATTCTCTTTCTAAAAATGTAGCATATCTTGAGACAAACACCTTTTGCTTAAGAGGATGGTAAAATTGATATATGATACTCTCTTTCGAGTACCCTGTAAATTTGCATTTATTTGATTTAGCTTAAAGTTTATCAGATGTTGTACGCTTCACATAAGCATCACATTCCTAATTCTTTAAGTATGAAAACCTTAGTCTACTACTAGTCTATATCTCATATGATGCCTTATCAACCAATTTGGATGAAACTCTATTCAGAAGGTAAGTTGCAGTTCCAAAGGCATATCCCCAAAAGAAGATAAGAAGGACCATATGACTCGTAATGAAATGTATCATATCTAATAGAGTATAATTTCTCCTCTCAAACACCCTATTATATTGTGGAGTTTCAGAAGGAGTCCATTGCGAGAGAATCTCATTCTCTTTTAAGTAACCAAGAAACTTGTGGTCTAAGTATTCACCACCTCGATCAAATCTAAGTGTCTTAATACTCTTCTTGGTTTGTTTTTCAACCTTACGTTTAAATTCTTTGAACTTTTCAAATGATTTAGACTTTTGTTTCATTAATTACACATAATCATATCTCGAATAATCATCTGTGAAAATGAAATAGAAGAATCTACCTCTAGTATAACTAGACAAAGGGTCACATATATATGAATGTCTAGGTTCTAGCAACTCACTGGCACGTTGTCCCTTTTCATTAAAGGATAATTTGGTCATCTTTCCTAATAAATAAGATTCATAAGTTTCATGAAGCATCCCGTCTCTCAAATGATTGAGAGATTTAAAGAGTTAAACTAATGAGTCATATGAGTGTCAGCATGTAGAACAAAATTGGTACATCTATGATATGATTTTATAATTGTGTTCAAATGCATAATATGAGCATACACACATTAATTGTGAGTTAGACTAATGACACTCAATTGACATATTCCGGGGTATGAAATTGAATGTAATATGAGATATGAATATGCTTTTCCAACCCCTTATACTTTGGTTTACTAATGACAAGAATTGATGGATTATAATTAGTGACTTGGAATTAATTGTCATAATTAGGAGATTGATAAATTAGTATGTACATTTAGTCTTGAAAAAAATGCCAAGTGTCAAGATTAATTGAGACATGAAAAATTAGGATGACTAAGCCTAAAATTGTGTGACATTTGACATAGTTAAATGAGTGACAGTTGGACAAATAATTAATTGACAAATGGACCAATTATAAAGTGACAAGTGGACCAATTAATGTGTGACATGTGGACAAATAACTAAGAGACAAATGGTAGGATATCTAGTGGACAAATGTAAGACATGCCAAATGACACGTGTCAATGAAGGATTAAGACATCTTGCATTGCATGAAGTTTAGGTGGCAAACTTTCTGCTGGATCTTTCTACACCTCCATCCTTACTCTCCACTGAAACTCACTCCAAGCTTCCTGCTCTGCATTTTGATCTAATCCTTGTTTAATTGCTAGATCAAACCTAGACATTTATCCTTCATAAAATAGCTAAGAACTAGCTGAAAGTGGTCTTCATATTGTTGTCCAAAAACAATCTATTTTCACCTAGAGTTTGTGATTAATCTTGCATGATTGGAGACTTAGTTTAATATGAAGTTTTGTGTTCAATTGGAAGTCTAATAGGTAAGTAACAATATGAGTTTTAAGGCATGTTAAATGGTATGAGAATGATGCTTGAATTGGAATGAATTGCATGTAAGGTTGATAATGAAGTGTGCCGGAATATTTTAGATGGAGTGTTTCTACTAATAGGCATCTGTATTTTAGCCATATCTTAATTTTTAGATATCCAAATGAGATGATTTTTAATTTAGATTAAACTAAAGACTTATGGCTACAATTTTCATGAAGGAATCGAATTTGAATTTTGTCTCGAAGGGTTTTGAAATTTTCTTTAAGTTGAGTTTAGGATTCTGTCACTGTGTGAGAATAGCCTGTAGTATTTTGGGTATAATTCAAGGAATAATGAACCAAATTGTATAAACTTTATTTCATTAGAAACTTAAGAAATATATGAACATTTTTTAAGAAGAACATATTGCCCAAAAATCTCAATTTTTATGTCAAAATGGCCATAAAAAATTGACCCAAAATTTGTCCTGAGAAAATCTAGAAAAAGTGCAAGAAAAGGATTGGACAGATGCAACAGCTTCTATCACAATCGTGGGCTAATGATCGTGGGAAGGTAGCCCACGATCGTGGGCAATGCTTTTACATGATAATGTTTTGATTTGTGCAATGGTCGAACTGATTAAGGATAACGTACCTAACTATGATGCATTTGGACTTCATTGGGGCTTAAAATGAACATAATTTGATGTTGGAAAAGTTGGTTAAATGTATGATAAGTTTTGATTGATCTTTGATGTTATAATTTAAGGACAAGGATGTTTGATACCAATGCATCTAAGTTTGGAATGACGGAGTGTTAAAGAAATGAAGATGTCTTTATGAATGCAAATGTATTCCAAAAGTTACGAATATTGTATTATGAATGAATGAATGAGAATTAGGAAGTATATGAAATACTTTTAATACTAGAAAAGAATGTGTGGTTAATGAATTGAGCATGACCAAGTGTACTTAAGGTATTAGTCTAAATGCAACCAAAATATATCCAAGAGACAATATGTGAATGATTATGAATTATGATTAAGGAAACATACCCGGGATAGTCATTGAACATGCATTAAACATGACACATATATATATGCATGATTGAGTATATATTTGATTGATTGACT
Organism: Erythroxylum alaternifolium; assembly: GCA_027478495.1. Classification (NCBI taxonomy): domain Eukaryota; kingdom Viridiplantae; phylum Streptophyta; class Magnoliopsida; order Malpighiales; family Erythroxylaceae; genus Erythroxylum; species Erythroxylum alaternifolium. The sequence continues at coordinate 2,958,726 of JANIIA010000007.1, read as the reverse complement.
TTGTAATGTGAATTATGTGTACAATGTATGTGTATTTAGACACTCAAGATGGACACCGTCATCAAGACATTACCGGACCATTCAGGCAATAGCATATATGGGAGCGTACTGTGAGAAACTTATATGTGTGACCTCGATTAGAAACATGTTCTGTTCATATTGTTTTGATTAAACTTGATTTCTCTATATTGAATCGATATTGATATAATTATGACATTGATGATTTCGAACAATTGATTATCCGAGGAGTTTGATATTCGGGACTATATTGGGAGTGTTTGTGATTTAAATATGAATAAGGAAAATGAATTCTCAACTATATGTTAAATGCCGGACATAGATCCGATGAGTTGTGATAATTAAATATGTTTCTTGACTGAAAGTGATTGATGATATATTATATTAAATGTTGCACTTTATTACATGAATATGCATATTCACATAAAGGAGTTGTGACTGGAGCAGCCAACGTGAAAAGAGCTTTAAGCTTAGATATGTGCACATAGAGCCTGGGTCTCAACGTTTAATGAACCAACTATCCACAACGAATACGAGACCGATAATAGATAAATAGGTACTCGGTCACAACAAAGTAAAAATAGAAGTGAGTCTCATTTGCATTTGCATTTGTATCTTTACATTTGTTTATGAAATTGTTTGTAAATGAATGTTGAGTTATGTTGAGATGACATTGTGAAATGCCTATGAACTTGATGGTGATATGAAGAATTGTGATAAATGAGTGAAATGTTCTGAGATGATTATATAAAGTTTTTGCATTCAAAAGGTACTTTTGAAATGATTAAGTAAAGTGATTGTATTGTTAAGGTGTTTGTTGAAGCATGATGAATACTGTGATATCTGAGGCATAAATCTGTATAATGTGTTATATTGATTGAGCTGGGTTTTGTTCATGTGATATATATACATCTGCTATTCTGAGTAAACACATCGATGATAGTTCACTCACTGAGTTTGTAAAACTTATCAAAACTGCAACGTTGAATTTCAGGTACTGAAAGGAGACCTTGCTTGTAAAGCAATCTAGTTGAAGTCTAGTATTATCCATTTTAGGATCAATACATGACTCAAAAGTCTGGTCAGCTGTTATCTAAGGAATTTAGATAAAGTGCTTTTGTATAGTTTTTCATCTAATGTAGAACATTTTGTATAAAACAGTGCGAACACAGATGGTTTTTTTTTATTGTAACTATATGGATAGTTCGTAATGAAATGACAATGTAAAACATGTTTTGTTAATGAAATGAGATATGTTAACATTTTAAGTACTTATGTTATTTATGATGTCATATGAAGTGAATGTGATTGCTCTAACATGCCATTTCTATAGGGTATGTGCTCAGATATTCTGATGAATGTCGGGTATATGTCCTATGGTAGTAGGGTGTTACATTCATATTATTTATAACCAAAAGGATCCAAATATCCTTCTTTATATAACTTTGTAATTCTAGTTTTGTTGATACGACCTAACTTACAATACTATAAATAAGATGAATTTTTGTCAGTTAACTTTCTTTTTTTTGCTATTTATGTTAAGGATTGACCTTTTTAGATCTATTTCATACAAACCATTTTTAAGTAATCTACATCTATAATAAATATCATCTTTATAAAAAGAACAACTTTTATTTTTTAATAATAAAGACAAATGTATTCAAATCTAAATAAGAAATCGAAATGTTGGTTTTAGTAACAACTGGAACATAATAACAATTATTTAGTTTTAGTTCAAGGTCAGAAGGAAAAGTTATACTATAAGTTCCTACAGTTAACACAATAAACCTTGCTTTATTTCCAACTTACATGTTCACTTTGCCTTTCTTCAATAATTTACTCCTTGTTAACCTTTGCAAGTTATTACAAATATGAGAACCATATCTAATATCTGATACCCAAGAATGTGGAACAAAAGTAGAAAGGTTGATCTCAACCATAAACATCCCTGAAGATTGAGCTATCTTATGCTTCTTACCTACTAGGTTATTAAGATAAGCTTTGTACTTCCTCTTTTAGTGTCTATCGTCTCCACAACGAGAACATTTTCCTTTGTCGTTGATCTTCTTTTTGACACCTCCTTTTGGCTTTGCTACTCTAACAGAAGTCTTCTGTTTTTTGTTATTATTCTTTTTAGAGCCATTTTTCTTACTCTTGGAAGAATCCACAACAAGAATACAAGAAGGAACCCCTCTACATTCATGAGCATATTTGGTAGTTCAAGTAATGACGTATTCTTTTGGTTCATATAGAAGCTCATTATGAATTGTGAAAAGCTCGAAATAAAAGACTATAACGTCATATCAATGCTCAATTTATGGTACATGACAAAACCTAATTGGCCTAATTTTTCAATATAGTCAATCATCTTCAGCACATGTAACTCTACTAAAGATTGTTTTGCCATCTTACATTGAAATATTGCTTTGAAGAATTGATATCTCTCCACCCTGCTTTGTAAACCAAATAACTCTTTGAGATGTACAATTATAATAAAAGCATCCATGTTCTTCTATTGCCTCTAAAGATCTAAAGACATACTAGCGAACATCGCACATATAGCTTGCTCAACGTCATCAATATAATGCTGATATTTCTCCCAAACCTCTTCATATTCGAACTAGGTTTTGATGGAACAACAGTGTCAAGAACATATAGTTTCTTATCTTGCCTGAGAACAGTTCTCACGTTGTGAAACCAAATATGAGAAATTAGGTCCAATTAGCTTATTAGCATCCAAGATGCTCCTCAACGACAGATTGGCACTCATCTTCTTCTGACGACCAAAAGATATAAAAGAGCAAGTGTTAGTTTATGAAAAGAGCAACTATTAGTTTATGCCATAAAATCAATAAAATAAGGACTTTAATAAATATTTGATTTCTCCTATTATTTTATTCAAAATAATGGCCCTCATAATTAAATCGAGAAATTATCAAACAATTTCCTAGTGAGCTAGGCTCTCATTAAAAAATAGTTGATATTGAGTTTACTCAACAAACCAACTAAATTTAAATTAGGTACATAACGACTTTATCAATCTCATCTTATATGACTCTTAGATTTGTTAGGTGGCTACTCTTTACCAAAATGTGTCTTATATATTATTCTTAGCCCTAAATTCAAATTTATATGATTATGGGTTTCCTCATCCAAATCATACAAATTTAGTTAAGTAAGACTCATTAATTTAAAATAAAATATATTTGGGTTAAAGAAGCCTAGAATTTGTTTAATAAGCCTTATAATAAACAGAACTCTGGTTTTATTCTTAAATACTGGAAGGCAAAATTTTCGTTTTTAATGTAGACTTAATATTTAAATAAGGGATTTATAATTTAAAACTTTTTGGCCTCTTCAAAATAATATAATCTCATTATATTAATAATTTCTAACATAATCAAATTATGAAAGAAATACTTTAAAACCTTTGCTTGAATCTAATTATTGATTTGATAATTACTTTATTTTAATAATTCAAATCTTTGAAAAATTAAACTAAATTTCAAAATATTCTAAATAAAGATAATCCTTTGAAAACAATTTTCAAATATTTAGAAAATTACTTTTTCAAATTTATTAAAATTATGGCTTAAAATGTAATAACCCTATACGAAACCTACAACGACCCACACACATGGCATCAAAAATTCCTGTACATACCTTTATGACATATTATTCTATTCAATGTTGTATATGTACATATTACAAAATTTCATATTCCATAACAATATCATTTAAAAGTAGTATTGCATCATTACATTTATATGGTAATCCAAGATATTACATACAACGTAAATTCTTAATTACAAACTGTTAAGAAACTACAATTCCCTTCATTACATATACAAAAAGGCACATTCAAAGTACTTTTACTTCTAACGGTTGGCCTTATTCCCTGTAGATGAGCCCTGTGCTTTACTCCTATTACTTGGATCTACACTAATTAACACCCAAGCTAAGCTTGAAAGCTTAGTGGGGAAATACTTAATTAGTTTGGATGACCACTAACGACAATCATCCATCAAGCATACACATATTCATGAATATCATAAACTTATGTAAACAATGATGGCATAACTAAGCAAAATACATAATGCAGATATGCTTAATATATTATCCACATCCAAAATGCACATTTGTGAGCCAAATATTGATATTTAAAGCTCATCAATACAAATTATTTATGTTGTCATGTTGTATCTCTTATTTATAATTGTTAAATTTCCTTTCTGTGTTAAGCTTGCATGTTGGACCCCGATTTCTTCTTCAATATGTTTGGGATTAATTTTATTATTTTGCTGTGATTAGGCTTTAATTATAA
>JANIIA010000007.1:2937469-2954284 GCA_027478495.1 Erythroxylum alaternifolium | reverse complement strand
TAATAATGTTCATAATAAGGTTTTTAATTGGATAGATTATTTGAAATATGTGGTCTCATAATATTTAGTAATTCAAGAGTTCAACTAATTGTCTTTAATGGAATGACATTTAGTTAATGAGCTAGAATTAATTCTAATGAGATTAAATTAATTCTGGGTTTATTGGAGCTTGAATTATCTAAGTCTAATAAGATTCCCCACTTGGCTTCAAGGAAGGTTATCAAGCAAAGTAAGAAATATAAATGGAGGTTTTAAAGCCTATGATTGAATGTTAGGCTTGCACTAATTAATGGTTAATTAGAAGCCCAAGTGAACATTTAGAAATGGGCTAGACTTCGGTTTAATTTGATTAATTAAATTAAAACAAAATTCTTAAAGAAATGGAAGGTGTAATTTCGGTTTTATTAGGGCTGAATGTGCAGCTGCACATTTAGCATTTAATTGCTAAATAAAGATGATATTTGTCATGCTTTATCATCATTAAATGGAGTAATGATCTTACCATTAACTGGTTTAATGGTTGTCTTTTAATGATAGCATGTATTGTAACCTTTTAGCATTCATTTGACTAAAGATGAAAGATGTGCATTTTGATGTATCATCTTCCTTCTTTCATCACTAAAACTGAAATTAACATGTGATTTTAGGTTATTGGTCTTCTCATATAGCCATCTTAAAACAAATGAGAAGAGTCTCATTTAATGGCTTCTTTATGTTTTGATTAAAGAATAAAATGATGCATTGGATGTTTTCCACTTCTTCTTCCTTTTCATGCATAACTGAAATTGACAAGGTATAAGAAAGGTGTTCTTGCATTTTTTGAACACTCTCTCCTTTTTTTGCATGTGTTGGCAGAAATTTGCTGAGATTTGTCTCGTCTTTAGCTTCTTTCTTTTAAGAAAAATCTCCTATAAATATTTCTCCTCCTTTCCCACCAAAGGATCTTGTCAACCAAGTTATCCAAGACGAATAAGTGGTAGATCGGATTGGTTGATGATACAACAATAAGGAGAGGATACATTGACAAAAGAAATGATTCAAAAGCAAGGCTAAAGTTAGGAGAGGATACAAGAAGAAGGAGAGGATAACACAGCGAGGAGTTAAAGCTGTAGCAAAGGAGTTGGTAATATAATCTCCATCTTGTTCTTATGATAATTATTTTCCATATATCGTATCATGTATGACTTGGCATGTTGATTTGGTTATCTGCTTCCGCTGTGTTTTGATTTCTAAAAAAGTTTTGAAATCTATTGGTTTAGTCAAATCTTGCATGTTTTATTTTCCGATCCAACAATATGACCTCAAAATTCAATGAGAAGATTGATATTGAGGGTTATGTATGAAGAATATCTCTCAGCCGACAAAGGAGTTTTACTATCAGGAGTTTGAGGTACAAAAAAAGTTATTATTTTATTTTTTAATTAACAGTTTTATACATTAAATAGGTAAATATTATTACATCATAAGTATTAATCGAATTTGTTTCCTTTTGTTTCAGAAAGAATTTTTTTGGGATTCTCAATTTGACGTGATCATTTATAAACTATAGGAGAAACGAGCACGTAAACGTTATCGCAACTTTGTTGCTGCAATACCCAGGGCCGGTGTACGATCACCTTATATTTCTGAATAAATATGGAGTCATTGACAGCAGTATTGGACATCACTTGAGGTAATGTCCATTTCAGAGCATAATTCAACCAACAGACGTGAAGGATCGGGGGGATATAGTCTTCCCGTATGTACGGGAGGATCTATTACCCACCAAAAGCATGCAGAGAGACTTGTAAGTATCTACACTTTATATTTATATTCTCATTTCTTTACTTTTCTGTATTTCAATTGAATTTTATGTGTGAAATTTTGAATATTAATATATGTTTCTTATTGAGAATGATAATGTTAAAAATGTCTGGTGCCGTATATGATTGTATTTTTGAGTTTTTTTCTTTGTTCAACAGGGGGAAGATACCATCAAATTAGAGGAAACTCTGCTGAATTTTTTATAAATTCTAATTCACTTATAACATTTTATTCTTATCCAAGAAAAATCTTTAGGCATAAGGCCTACACCACTTTGTTCTTTTTGCATACTCACACTACGAAGCACGACGGTGTGACATTCGTCAACCGACGTTGTAGAGAACTCAATGTATGTGAAGTTTATAGTTTAATATTAATGCTTAATAATTATCACTTACTAATATAAACATTGCCTTCTGATAGGACCAAATACAAAAATGCATTCACGACAGTCTCAGCAGTCTGAAGATGTTGATGAGATTCAAACCTATCTTCATGTAGTGGGTGGTAGAGACCATCGAGGAAGGATATTCGGCTTAGGTTTATTTGCGAATTCATGTTATTTGCAATCCTCCATGTCCAGTAAAGTAGCATCTAGTAAGCAGTCTACAAATAATGAAGTCCAAGAACTTCAGAGCACAGTGCAGACATTGGCAACTCAGTTGCAACAGTCGATGGATCAGTTGCAACAACTAACGCAGTACATAGCTCAGCTCCGTAATGAAGTGGATGAATTGAAGGGTAGTGGTAGCACCTCATCGCACCAATCATAGCATCCGCTGTCTCCAAATTAATAGTGTACTTTTGGTCATTTTATTTTAATATAAAAACTTATTATGTACAATTTAATGTTTTTGTTATCAATTAAGATATTTTCAACTTTATATCATCAATCAAATTTATGTTTAAAAAATTAAATGTATATTATTACATTAATAACTGTTTAAATTATGCAATAATTATATCATCATCAAATAAAATTTATTAAGGGTATTGAAGGTATATCATTAAAAAAATTCAAAATTTTTTACCGACGAAAAATGGAAGATTCGTTAGTACAATTAGAAACATTACCTATGGAAGATGACTGACTGTCGGTAATCACAGACGAAAAAACTACTTCTGTCTGTAAACTTAACGACAGAATGACGTCCATCGGTATCCATAGACGGAATAACCAACCATATTCTGTCGGTAATCACAGACTGAATAACCAATAACAAACCGTCGGTAATCACAAATGAAATAACCAACTGTATTATGTCGGTATTCACATACGAAATAATCAATTCTATCTGTAAACTCACCGATGAAAAAATGTTAACCGTTGGTAATGTTTGAATAATTTTACGACGGTTTACACTAGTATGTCAGTAAGTTTGCCGATAGAAGGTAATGTTCTATTAGTAAATATACTGATGGTAATTATTCCATCGGTAAAATTACCAACGGACTAGTGTAAACTGTAGTAAATTTACCGACGGTAAAATGACTCTCTGTTGATAAATCTACCAAAGGAACATTACCTTCCATCGGTAATTATTAGCTACGTCTGTTGCTACGACCCCCTTATTGTTAGGAATGTCCATCACTAATATTAACTACCGATGGAATGCAAATGTTTTCCGTCGGTAATGTCTGTAGGAAAACAACATTTTTCTTGTGGTGAGAGGCAATCAAAAGACATCAAGGAAAATTTTATATATAAGTGTTCTAACTTTTTTAAATATATGAACGCTATGCAGTAAATAAATAATAGCTCTTAAAAAAATTCTCTAAAATTAAAGTCTTTCAATATGTGAATGAGATGAAAGCATGTAAGTGTGACTTTATGCTAATTATCAATTATGGAATTTTTTATTCTTATTATTTGATCTTAATTTGAAATTCAATACTAATATCAAAATAATTAATAAAGTGCATTTTGATTAAGGTCAAAATTATTTTTCTTTAATGATTTTGGGAAAGATAAAATGTTATATTTCATTTCATTGATCATGTTGGATTATGATTTTAAATTTTGTTCTCTAATAAAATGAGAAGAATTGAATATAATGAAAATGAAAAAATTATGAAACCTTTTTATCTTATAAATAATTGAAACTAGTGTCAGTTTACATCCAATTTTTTTTGTGAACTACTGAGCGTGTTATTACTTTGGTTACGTTCAATGAATGTTCTTAAACTTTTGGAAACATAGATTACATAAAACATTGAAGAAAGAAATGAGTTAAGTTTTTATGTTTTGTGAAAATCACCATCTAAAACCATTTCTTTAATGCATCATCTAATATCCATGTTTATCTTCATTTTGTAGCTTTTCTATAAAGGAGCTTAATGTACACTAATTCAAAAGTTGGAATGTTTTTATGAGATGTTGACTTCTTCTTAGAAGAAACCAACTCTTTCCATGTTGCAACACCTTCCTCACTTTTAGATCTTTGGTTTCTTGCATTTCAACTAAAAAAAATTCAAATTTCATTAAAAAACCTAAATATATTAAGGTTTTGTATATATATACCATTTTCTTGAACTTCTTCTTCATCTTTTGATATCTTATGAGTTCATCCTTTTTTTTGGGTCCTTTAGTTTTGTCTCCTCATATTTCAAGATCAATGTTTCACTAAATCTATCTAGCGTTAGTGCCTTTGTACCCTTTTGGATATCCTTATCCTTATCTTTCTCCCTAACCAACATCTCTTCATGCATCAGGAAATCTTCATTTTCTTTGATCAATCACTAGCATCTCTTCAAACTTTGGCACTGGTTGTTAACAATTAATCTCCATCATCAGCACCCCCTTATGCCTCAAGACTTCTTCTCTTTCTTGACATTATACTAAATTTCCAAAAACTATTCAAATAAAAACCAAATATTTAACAAAAATACTAACTCTATGGGTAACTTATTCTTTACCTCTGCATTTCTCACCTCACACAAGGTCCTTCGTACTATCCTTACTAATTCCCAGCCAATACAACACCTCATTGTATGACCCTCATTATAATCAATCCTTCATGTCTAAAATAATAAAATATATTAATCAATTAAATTATTTAAAATTAGTTCATACAATGTTACTATACATTTTCTAATAAAAACATTACCTTTAGCTCTTGTTCTCAGACTTTGTCACCATCTAATGCCTCATTGATATTAACTTCATCCCAAATTATATTCCTTATTATCTTCCTCATTTGGAAGGACAATTAAGACAAAATTAGTCAAGAAAAATATTTATAAACAAATTATAATTTAATTATAAAATAATTACATATTATGTGCAAGTTTATACATTAATTAACAAGATTTATTTTTTCAAGATGCATGCTCACAATCAATATAGCTATACATCCGTCCACATAAGGCACATCACTTTTGGCCTTTATTGCTTCGTGAAACTTGCAAGTATGCTTGAAAAGATGGTTCAATATGGAATATCTCTAATCAAGCTACTTGTAGTCATCAATATTGGTTATGATATCTAGCAATTGTGTATTGATACCATAACTAACTTTAGCACATAAAAAATTCCTAATATGTATAGAAGGGAGTTTTGCTAAAAACCTCCCTCGCCTGTAAGTGTGCATTTAATCATGATTTGGTGGTCATTGACTTTGTACTTGTTTGCTCCCATTTGAACCCCTAAATCCATGAAACATTATTGTCAGTAATATCCTCCACTTGATCCTCACTTATGTACATTGTTATCTCGTTTGGATCAAGTTGACCTTATAACTAGTAGTAAACATTAAACCTCTCCATCTCATAAAGTTCATTGAATCCCATATTGATGAACCATTTCAGTTGCTCCAGCTTTATATTAATTTAAACACCTTATTCAAATAACAACATATTTGAGAACTTTATATATATATTCATTAAGAGTAATCATAATCAAATAACAATAACAATTAATCACCTATATTTTATTTTAATTGGGTCGAAGTTTCATACATTGTTCTTAACATCCCCACTTTGCTGACTTGTCCTACATGTGACAACTTCATTATTAGCCTAAATTTTTAAGTTTCAAATTAAAAATATTTATAACTTCATTATATCAATTTTATTAAAAATGCTTGCTCATTACCTCCCTTTTTGCCTTCTTTACCTTCTTTCCTTCCTGTGGAAGAGACAGTACTTTAATCATTTCTTTTGCTTTTTTCTTTAGACTATGATAATAATAAAAAATATCAACCAAAATAGACCAAAATCTTAACTAGATATAACATTCATGAAAACCAAAGTATATCTACTAACAAATCACCACCACGCAAGGGTATAAGCTATGAATTCTTACCTAATACCATGAAATACATAACTCATTAATAGAAAATTATCTCTTATTCCATACCTTACTAACTTAGTAGTTTTTGAACACACTTAACACCCCCCCAAGCTATATATAAATGCATTTTTAAATATATATATTAGAAATAAAAAATATAAACATGTAAAATTTATAAAGATAAATATGGAGATGAGAGCCATATCGTATGCTTACTATGTCTATTTCTTGTTTGATCACTGTACAAGCATTTAAAATACAATGGGTTTAAAATATTCACTAAGAAATGAAGGAAGAAGATTTTATATACTATTGGATAGGAGGAGTTATTTGAAGCTTCTCATGGAATTTTCGGAAAAAGAAATTTACTTTATTGCTTTAAAAATTATGAGTTAGAATAATGGACATGGTTTGGTATGAAAATGTGTAACAATCAATGCCCTTTACTTTATCCATTCAAACATTCTTACAAGAACATGTTCAACCACACGATTATGTAGTTTATTATGTCCAATAAAAACTTAAACAAATACAGTTTCATCTATAGACATGTGAAAATTTGTGTCCTCTATATTGTACCTTTAAATTTTCTAATAAGAACATAAGGGGGTGTTTGTTTTCATTTTTCCCCGTTTCTTGTTGTGGTTTTTATAAAAAATAAAACATGTTTGGTCTGTGATGTTTTCAAAAGTAAAAAAACCATAACTGATTTACAAAAACAGTAAAATACATTTCCCTAATATATCATAACAGGTTTTCTTGTATTCTAAAACAGTTTCTGCACTGACTTATCTTTTGCATCTTCAGGGCCCTGCTATGATTTTTTTGGCGATTGCTCACTATATCTTTGTTATTATGTTCCTACAATTTCTCCATGTATTTGTTATCTGTGCTTACTTTCGTATCTACTTGTTATTCTATTTTTTCAATTTCTCCAATGCTGCGTTACTTGCATTTTTGGCCTTTAGAAGATAAGAATACAACATGAAGGAACGAATAGATTTATTTTTAATTATGCTATAGTACCCATGCATGTTACTGTAACATACCTTGTTATTCATTGTTTATGTGATTTCTTTGGTTGCTTTGCTTGTGTGTGTTTTCATAAACAGCTTATGGGTTAGCTAATATGTCTTATAATGTAACTTACGTAATTTTAAAAATCTTTACCATTTTTTATTGGAGCAGTCAACACACATAGACAGGTCCACCCATACACCCCACCGTTGTCATAAAAAAAAAAGAAGAATGAGCAGTGGAGCAGGCAAAGTGGTGTGCGTCACCAGAGCTTCCGATTACATTGAGGGGACTTTCATTGTTTCTATCTTATGCTAACTTCGTCTTTAGTTTTAAAAGTTATTAAAGGGAAAATAAGGGATAATTATGAAGATCTATATATAAGAGAATGATTTGCTCAATTATATAGTGTAAAAAGATGATTTCTACACCATGTTAATCTCTGGATTTACTATTACAATTTGATTCTCAGTAGGTAAAAACTTGTTCTGCTTGAACTCCATATCTCCTGAGGTACATACAAAGGAAATATAAAGGTTAGAAAACCATGAAGAGAAGTGGTTTCTGAGATAAGAAGATTGCGTGAAAGATGAGAAAAAGAGAGCTAAGAAGAAGAGTGAATAGTAGGGTGGGCAAAATATTAATTTTTCTAATCAATGAATAGTGAGTGAATAGTGAGGGGCGTGAGAGAAGAAAAGAAGAGAGCGTAGAAACAGGATTGAATAGTAGAGTGGGTCAAAATATTAATTTGTCTAATTAGTGAATAGTGAGTGAATAGTGAAGGAAGAACAAAGAGTGGTGGCAAAGGAAAGAAGAGTGAATAGTAGGGTGGTATAACATATTAATTTGTTAGATCTCTTGTTAGAAATTGATTATGTTATTTTGTATGGATTGATTGGGTTGTTTCATGTTTATTTTGAGCCATGTTTACCATTTAATACTTTGTAGAAATTGTTATGATTCATGTCACTTATACGTGGTTACATTTAGTGATGAAAGGTTTGAACAATATGAACGATTTTAATGATTGTGTAATTTTATTATATAAATTAATGTGTAATTTTTTAATAATATTTTATTTGCATATATTTTAATTTTAACTATAATGATAATTAATTAATTAAAAAATATAATGTATTATATTACAATTATTACACATAAGAGTATAATTACAAAAAAATAAAAACAGGATGATAAAACTAAATATGTTTTTTTTAGTTTTTTATTACAAATCTCAACCAAACATGTTTCTATTTTTTAGTTTTTATATTATAAATCTCAACCAAACAGGTTTTTGTTTTTTTAAGGAAAAATAGAAACCAAAAATAGGAAACAAAAACCAAAAATAACAATGGAAAAATAGAAGTGAAACTAAACGACCCCTAAGTGTGTACTAAACCATGTTAAATAAAATCTTTAATAAGCACACTTTGGTGTATGTTCATACACCATTCTATGCCATTTATATTGACACATTAGAAAATATAAGAAGAACATGTTTAACGATATAAATATATAGTTCATTGTGCATAATAAAACCTTTATTAAATATTGTTTTATACATGGCATGTACAAAATCATGTCTCTTTGAATTGATGCTTCAAAAAGTATAAGAAGTAAATATTTGATCAAAGGGACATACCGCTAACTGTATCTAATTACGCCTTAACTAAACACAATTTATACACTAATATGTACGAACTTGTGTCCTTTTAAATTGTCTTTTCAAAAATTCTTTCAAGAATAAGGTGACTATATAGGGATGTAGTTAATTATCTTGTTAGTTACTTTAAATATTTCATGGTAAGTTTTCACATACATGTGGTATACAATGTACTTATTTCTAGTATAGTTTCAATTATAACATAGTATTCTTTTTCAGTAAACATTTTTATTCCCATTTTAAAGTGTAGATATTACTTATTACTAATGAATGGTGGTATTTTTGTACTTGGACATGAGGAACAATTTTCTTTTTATACGGTCATTATATTCCCATTTAATTGTGTAGATGTTACTTATTTGTAATGGATGATGGTATTTTTTGTACATAGGAGTAGTGTTGGATAAGTATAGTATTATTACAATTTGAATTTAGCTAGGGTATTCTTTGAACTTAGAGATGGAATTCTCATTTTCTATTGTAGTCATTACTTATTCTTAAAGTGTCATAGTAATTGTTTTACATAACAATAGAATTAAATATACTAAGTCATAGTATAATGTGCATTTAGGCATAATCTTCTATTCTGGTTCACGGTTTCTATTGGTTATATGGTTCATCCGAGGAAGGGGGTGGAAATCGAAATTAAAGAATCAGGACCCTAGCTTTATTACAAGCCAAAAACTAGAACGTGTTTTATCGTTTGAATTTCTCATACCTACCCTTTTATCAAAAAATGGCAGATCAAATTGCTATTTTCTTTCTTTTTGAAATGCTAATTCACTCCGTTTTCTTCTGTACAAGACCAAAGGTCTATGCTTGATTTCAAAACAAACATCCCTTATTCGAATCGTTCTCTCTACTAAGTCAATATATTCTCTTCTAAATATACAAGTGTTACTTATATGTAATGAATAATGATATTTTTTATACATTGGCTTAGTGTTGGATAAATATAGTATTAGTATTTGATTAGGCTAAGGTATTTTTTTCACTCAAATATGGTATTCACATTTTAAATTGTAAGTGGTATTTCATTTAAAGATTGATGGTATTTTTTGTATATATGGTTGATATTACATAGATTGAATCTATGTTTTTTTATTGAAGAATAAATTTGTTTATACTCAATCATGATATTCTCATATAAAAGTGAAGTTGTTACTTAAAATGAGGAATATTAGTTTTTATGCATATATATGGTATAGTATCTAATGAACCATGGTACTATTTATACTAATTTATGGTGAGATATTCACATATTAAAGTTATAGTATCACTAATATGTAAGGAGTCAATCTATGGTATTTTCTTACACCATCTTTAAACAAATTTCTTTGCATGGTAGTGGTATTTTAAAAAGATGGATATGCGGTATTTAAACATTCTCGATATTTTTAATTTACTATTTACAATATTTACTGAGAAAACTACATTAATGGAGGTGGATGATAACGGTATAGAATTTTCACAACTTATTTTCCTCATCAACAAACATATCTTTGTGTAAATTCAACCTTTAAAAAATAAAAATCATATTAAAAATAGTAAAATATAATTCTTACATTTATTATTAAAAAATAATTTACAACATGATGCTTACATTATACCATAAATGTCACTATATTAATCATGAAACATATCTACATTATAGAAACTATACCATTGAATAATATAATACATATCAACTTATGTTAAAAGTTGTAAGTACATATAACAAATTAAGCTACACATAACTTGATTATCTATTGGTGGAGAAATGGAATTTAAGTGGATTGATTTAAATAAGGTGTCCATTTTGCCTATTGCTATCAAAATGGCCCTTATATAATGTGATTTGGTTTGAGATGTTAAGATTATATATTGTTGGAATAATAAAGTTTATCTTCCTTCATCATAAACCACTAAAACTTCTTCTTTTCCTTGTTATTAATGATTTACTAATGTGGTCACATTTGACTCCTTATAGAGAAAAAAGAAGAGACTATTGGGAGACCGATCATGACACAATCACGACATAACAAAAATTTTTTCCAATTTCTCAATCATATCTCAATAATTGAATAACTTGAAAAACATAAATCATAAAAGTAATATAATCATACCTTATATGAATTACTACCAATTTTTTTTTCTAGAGGTGCTAACAACGAGATACTCAAGTGCCCAACCTTTAACGACATCCACATGACAAAAAAAAGAACTTAGCTTGTAAGAGAAAATAAGCAGGAGTACTAGTTCCCTTACATTTATTTCTAATAATTAGGAAAAACATCAGGGTTTATTTTATTAAAATTAAATACTCTAATTATAATTAAAGTCAAACTATAATGATAATTTAATTTAATTTTCATAAAAACAAATATCTTATATTTGATTACTGAAATTTCTCAAACTTTACAATTAAGTTCAACTTAATTTAAATTATTTTCCCTCTTTTTAGCTACTTTTAATATGTGATTGATTAGGTTCCTAATATATTGGTAATGATTAGAAATTATAATTATAATTCAAAATTAAATTTAAATTTAAATTTAAATTTAAATTTAGGCAAATTAAAACTTTTTTTATTTATCTTTAATTAAATAATTTATAATTATAAATCAAGACTGATGCCTAGGAATATGTCATAAACACCCAACTATTAGGAATTTCAAAGTGGTTTGACTAAACCTATCTATACATTGTTATGATGTATAATTTTATCCTTTCAACAATTGGTGTTCCAATTAGATATAAACTATGGATATAGTGTCTACTTTTATAAATCAAATCATGTTCATTCCTTCTAACTAGTAATTGATTTATGATTGATATTTGAAAAAAATTTTCAAATATTAACTCACTCTGACTAGAGAATTCTTTAAATCATTACTAATTAAGAGTGGTGAAACATTCTCTCTAATTACTTTAGAGTGAAGAATCCTTTATTGACTTAACTATCTTCATATGATTCATACTATATCCAAGTACTATTGACTGAGTTACCCTAATTAGAATAGGTAATAAGTAGCATCAAAGCATAGTAATTTTCACACGAGATACTTTGGTAATCTCAATTCTAATAATCGATTATACAACCATCATAATAAGGAAATTTACAGACATATAAGTAATGCTCCATTTGGGATCCTTATAATTAGGTTAGTTTAGTGAACATTTTCTCTAATAAGTACCCAAACTTTTGTTTAAGTATCTCTATAAGATCAAATATTTTCTTCATAAGAAAGAAATATAATGTGTGCTAGTTCTACCATTTCATCAGTATCCTATCTTGATGAAAGGACAACTAGAAATAATACATAAATACAATTTAGTCTTATAACTATGATCTGATTATAATTTCAGTTGCATAGTAATATTACAGGGATTTTACTTTTAGCATTGAAACATCAAATATAATTGAAAATTTTATAAAGATAAAGAATGCGCTTATTGATTAAAATAATAATGTTATATATAAAATTGCAACCAATCGATTAGTTGAAAGGGCATAAAGTAACACTCTCCCACTTTCACTAAAGTCAATTACTTATGTATCTAATAATATAGCGATCCATATGTTAATCATGTCTTTTATGAGACAATGGCTTAGACAGGGGATCTGTCAGCTTTTCTTCAGTGGGAACTAGCTTTACTTGCTTTGTCTTTTTGCTCTATTATCTTCTTAATCAAGTGAAACTTTTTGAGTAGATATTTAGATCGTTGATGAGAGCTTAGTTCCTTTTTCTATGCAATGGAACCATTTATGTCAAAATACAATACTATTGGCTCAATAATATTAGGAACCATTCTAAGTTTGGTGGTGAACTTTTTAATCCAAACTATTTCCTTTCTTGCCTCTTCCACAGAAATGTGCTCTACTTTAGTCATTAGAATCCATAATGGTTAGTTTTTTAGATCTTTCTAACTTACCGCATAATCATTCAGATTGAAGATGTACCCAAACGGTGATTTACTATTATCTGGATCAAATTGTAAACTAGTATTTAAATATCCCTGAACTCTTAGTTCCACTCTTTTATTGACCAAGATAAAGGATTGGCTTGAAACTTACTCGTTATGATCAAAGAATAAGAAATATTTGGTCTTATATATAGCATCATATACATGATTGATCCAATTGTTGAAGCATATGGAACATAATCCATTTTCCCTCTCTTTTTGTGTCTTAAGACACACACTCTATGAGAGCGAAATCCCATACGATATGTGTAAGAATCCCTTCTCAAATTCTCTATATAAACCTCTTTATCACTTTATTCATATATGTGGATTGTTATATAGAACTCTATTACTATAATATAAGTTATTTCTCTCATATCCTTTATGGAAAATTTCTTTAAAAACCAAATCTTTATAGATTAGAGTATTGGCTTGTCATTTCCAGTTAGCAATATATCATCCATATATAGCTCTAAAAAATGATTGCACTCCCACTAACCTTATTTTAAACACATGGTTAATCTATATTTTCTATAAAATCAAACTCTTGATTATCTCATCAAAACAGATGTTCTAATTTAGTAAAACTTTCTTAAGTCTACAAATAGATTTTTGCAACTTGTATACTAGATTAGGAAATCTCTTGAATTTAAAACCCTCAAGTTATGTCATATACATATCTTTAAGCAAATTTCCATTGAAAAATGTTGTTTTGACATCCATCTACCAAATGTCACAATCATGGTATACAACTATAGCCAATAAGATCTTAATGGACTTAAACATATCTATAAGCGAAAAGATTTCATCAATGTCAACTCCTTATTTTTGTTTGTAACCTGTAGCCATTAGTGTTGCTTTGTATGTATGTATATTAACATCTATGTTAGTTTTTCTCTTAAAAACCATTTACATCCTAAAAGTAGAATACCATCCAGAGCATCCACCATGTTTATACTTGGTAAGTGTACATTGATTCCATTTTTAATCTTATAGCTTCATGCCATTTTAAAGAATCAATATCAGATATTGCTTCTTTAAAAATAGTAGCTTCATCACCTATAAGCATTATATTATCTTTATCCTTTTTAATTTGCAGATATAATCTATTGGTGGGATGATGTATTCTACTAGTGTGTCATATATTATATGTATTTTGAATCCTCTATTGTACATCATATGTGGTAGATTATATGTCTATATAGGTCTTTATTTCTATAATATAAGTTATGTCTCCCATATCCTTTATGGAAAAGTTTTTGGATAACCAAAACCTTATAGATTAGAGTATTAATTTGTCATTTTTAGTTAGCAATATGTCATCCATACAAAGCTCTAAGAAAATGATTTCACTCCCATTAACCTTCTTAAAAACATATGGTTAATCTGTATTTTTTATAAAATAAAACTCTTGATTATTACATCAAAATAGATGTTCCAATTTTGTGAAACTTTTTTAAATCTATAAATAGACATTTGCAACCTACATAATTAATCAGGAAATCTCCTAAATTCAAAGCCCTCAAGTTGTATCATATACACATCATCAAGCAAATTCCCACTATAAAATGTTGTTTTGACATCTATCTTCCAAGTTTCATAGTCGTGATATACAACTATAGCCAATAAGACCTTAATGGACTTAAGCATAACTACAAGCAAAAAGGTTTCATCAAAATCAACTCTTTATTTTTGTTTGTAACCTTTAGCCAGTAGCCTTGTTTTATACATATGTACATTGCCATCTATGTTAGTTTTTCTCTTAAAAACCACTAGCATCCTATAAGTACAATACCATCTAAAGCATCCACGAAGTCTATAATTGGTTAGTGTAATTTTAGATCTTATAGCTTCTTGACGTTTTGAAGAATCAATGTCAAACAATGCTTCTTTTAAAGTAATAGGTTCAACACCTAAAAGTAATATATTGTCTTTATCCTCTTTAATATACAGATATAATCTATTAAGGGGATGATGTATTCTACTAGTGTGTCATAGATTATGTGTCTTTTATGTAGGAAAATTCCGGTGCATGCATCATATACACAAGGTACAGAAAAACAAAATTTTTTGTTCCAGGACTTTCTTGAAGTCCAGGATCTATATGCCTATACAAGAAAATACCATTAAACCTAGGTGAAAATTCCCAATTCATGTACATGTTCATAACACACATATATATAGGAATTCATGGCATTTACACAAGTCAATTATTCATATAGTAACCATGTACCTTGTGAGTAGTCTCCTTCATTATTTGATCTTCTACTCGTCGGGTTGTCACAAACCACAACGACCAAAATAGACCGTCTCCAACGATATCTATGCAGAGATCAAAGAAACTAACTGAATAAACTCTTTGATTCAAAAATGGCTAGAACAAAGACAAGAGTGCTAGCTCTTTCTTTGTTCTATAGAGAGCCTATACATGGGAAGCAAAATAGAGAGGAAGAGATGAGAAAGACGAAGAGACCTTTTTTGTTAAATTGTGAAAGATGAAGATTGCTTATACATTTTCACGATTCACATCTTCTTTCATGCTTTTTTATTTTGTCTTTTATGGATTTTGTCTCTTATCATTAAAGACATTAAATGCTTAAGTTGAAAAAGAAACCTGCTCCTTCCTCCATATACTTACACCTTTATATATATATATATATATATAAATGCTGAGGTGGTCCAGTCATACTGGGATCAGTCCTACTGAGTCCCGAGTATGGAAAAAACAATGGATGACCTACTATGAGATCATCATATGGATGTCTTATTCTAATGGTCGTAATAATCTCATCATAGCAATGGTGCAAGTATCCTTAGACTTGAGGTACTCAAGGATATCTTAGATACTGATTTTGTTATTTGACTCCATTCCTTGTTGCCTTGCAGAGGTCGTTCATAGGGTGGTGATTGGGTACAACTTGAGGTATTAAAAGGTAATTGAGTAGTCAATAGAGGATTCACCAATTCTGTGATAGCAGAAGACGATACCCATGGCCTCTTGTCGGGGTCATTACTTGAAAATCTCTGGCCAGAGTACATATGTCATGAAGAATGTCTTCATTGAAATATAGAGTAATGAGTCCCAGGATAAGAACTGATATCATTTGGGCTATATTTGACGTAGTCAGTCGAGTGAGAGTTGACATTTTTCCCATACTCATAACCAAGTGGGGTATAGCATGGTGAAAGGATGAATTGCACAGCAATTGTCTATGGGAGGGTTCATTAGATGGTTCGTGATGAGCACGAGTTCATTCGCCAAACCACTTACTTTTTGATTAATTGGGGGTCATAATGTGTTGCTAGACATTGCTCATGACTTGCTTGGATTAAGTGTTAATCTCAGTGGCCAACATAACTAGGAACCTAATGGGTCACACGTATAAGAGTGACTCGGAGGATTTGTAAAATAGTTTTGGATAGAGATCCATTATATGGAGAGCAAGAGAACCAAATGGATCCTGATGAGATCGGGATATGTCCCGATAAGATCACGATGCTCATATTGCTAAAATAGGTCTCTGTTGGTTTTTCCACACCCGAAACCCAATAGGACTGATCTCAATATGACTGGACCACCTCAGCATTTATATATATATATAAAGGTGTAGGTACGTGGAAGAAGGAGGAGGTTTCTTTGTCAACTTAAGCATTTAATGTCTTTAATGATAAGAGACAAAATCTATAAAGTACAAAATGAAAAAGCATGAAAGAAGACGTGAATCGATAAAATGAGAAAGCATGAAAGAATATGTGAATCGTGAAAATGTATAAGCAATCTTCATCTTTCACGATTTAAAAAAAAAAACTCTCTTCATCTTTCTCATCTCTTCCTCTCCATTTTGTTGCCATGTATAGAATAAAGAAAGAGCGAGCACTTTTGTCTTTGTTCTAGCCATTTTTGGATCAAAAAGTTTGATTCGGTTAGTTTCTCCGATCTCTGTGTGGATGTTGGAGACAGTCTGTTTTAGTCGTTGTGGTTTGCGACAACCTGATGAGTAGAAGATCAAAGAATGAAGGAGACTACTTACAAGGTACACGGTTATTATATGAATGATTGATTTTTGTAAAAGCCATGAATTCCTATGTATATATA
>JANIIA010000007.1:2907315-2928649 GCA_027478495.1 Erythroxylum alaternifolium | reverse complement strand
CCTCCCCCGTGGGCCACGGGTCCAGATGTCACGTAGGATGTCGGGCCCGTGGACCCGCCCGGGGAGGGGTTCCAGCATTGCACATTTCCTGTGGGTGTGGATAACAGGAGCTGTGGATATCTATAGATATCAAATTGTAGATACCCGAAGGCATCGAACTATAGATACCCGAAAGTATTGAACTATAGATACCCGGAGGTATCAAACTGTGGAGACACTATAGTCTCAAAATGAAGATACTAGTGGTGTCAAACTGTAGTAGCTGCACTGTAACCCTATAGGAATGCCTATTTATCTATCACCAAGACAATAACACAAGCACTATAACATTTCCTTTAATCATTTGTCAATTTCACAATTCATATATTGACAAATCATATGATACACATTTCAAGTCATAAAATCTGTATTTGGGTTCATACATACGTGTCATAACTTACTACCATTAGAAGGGTGTCATAATCCCACTTGTATAATCATACTATACATATATGAGCGATAAATATGCATACTAATCATTTACGTACATGTAAGTTTGATTTTAATGCATTATGCTCAATCTTAAATTCCAATGTTCAATCACCCAATTCACATGTGGTAAGTCTTATTTCATTTATTTCAAGGTTTTTTAAAAGTTTCATACACATTCAAAAAGGTTCGTATATGATTTGGCAAAAATTGGAAATGAAAACAAAATTAAAATAGTGCAATGTCCTTCTCGTCGTGTCCCCTGCCCAGAATTCATACCTCTACTTGTTCAAAACTTTTTATATAGAAAACGTTCAAATTAGGTGTTGAGGTCTTTTGGACATTTATTCCCTTGTGTCTCTAGTTTTCACATAACTAAAAAACAATCCATTTAGACCTCTAAAACATGAGATATAGAGAAAACATCACAAGCTACTCCAAAATAGGGGTAACATCAGATCACTATTTTCGATCTCAATTTCCAATATCATAAAGCTAGTATTTAAGTCATAGTCTCTTCTAGAGATTTCTAGTTCTATGTCTTAGTTTTCATATTCAATTGAAATCACCCAATTTGTAGGTATGTAGGCTGAGTTATGACCCAAACAATATAACTGGTTCAACAAACCCTAGACATAATTCCACTCGATACTCTCTTATCATATTGAACCAATTCTATGCAGGATAACACCAAAATACCACCAAAGCATCATCCCAACAACCATTCCACATCTAAATGAATCTTTGTATCCATTCAAATATACACAAAAAAGAGAAATTAGGCTAAGTGTAGTCCTAAACCTTAAAATTGACAAAGTAGTTCTTCTAGTGGCTTTTCTTCCCTTCCTCTTTGACTTTGCTTGACTCGTCAACTTGATTTTCATCCATGATTAGCTTGATTCCTTATGCAAAATGGTGTGATTAAGGAGATAGAATGGAGAGGAGATGAGAAGAGAAAATTCTGCCTTACATAGATGTCCCTCTCCCCTCTCTTCTACTCTCCTCATGAATTTTCTAGTCTTTGACACATGTTTCAATCCCATTGGATCATATGTTACATTCTTATTAGACCATGTGTTACAATGCTATTAGACCATGTGTTAAAATTCTATTAGATCATGTGTTACAATGATATTAAACCATATGTTACAATTCTATTGGACACATACGCTTTAATCTTATTGTTCACACATATTTTAATCATACTGGTCACACGTGCTTTAATCCAATTGCTTCACAAGTTGACCTTAGGAAAATTACACATTGGTTCTTCTTCTTCCTTTAATTCCCACATTGGCATATAGTCTAATCAATTCATTTCATTCTCATCTATACTTCACGTCTAAGTATGTATGTTCATGTCGAAATGAACAATTCACCCGTTTTCTATGTCCATATTGAAATGAACAATTGACCCATTTACCCATGTCTGTACATTAAGTATGTATAGAATGCCAATGGCTTAATCATTGACTAAAAAGCTTAATCGATTTGACTTATTCAATGTGAAAACTTTAAATCAGTTAATTTTTTGTTTAAAATTCCTTTAGTAACCCTTATTATTAAAAATCAACTAGTTTATTGATTAATCTATTGGTTTTGGAAACTAATCAATTTTTATAAATTTAATTAATTAATTAATTTTTATTTGACAAACTTTTTTTCACTTAAACTTCAAATTCTTTCACAGATAAGGACAGTCTCTTTCAATCATATTTCAAAATTTTTAATTTTATTTAATTTTTTACCGATTTTATTATAGCCTAATGCATATCGAACTTTTAAATCTTAAACTTTTTGTCTTATCAATTTAATTTCTGATTCAATTTTTAAAACATTGGACTACTCTTGACTAAAAGTTTGCAGATGACAAAGAAGTAGTTTATTCTATTTATTATTTCCTACACAATCTTATTGTTTATTTTTTTATCAAATATGAACACTAATATAAATCTATCTACTATCTATAATTTTCTTGGTTTAAAAAAGCCAAATAAAACAAGAGAAAACTGGTAAAGAAGACCTCACTTAAAAAATTTGAAGCACACCATCTCTCCATTAAAGAATGATTTAAATCTGCAGGTGCAATTCTTGCCACAAAGTTATTTCACTATCAATAATTTACTAGTAAGTTTACCAGCTTGCTTTTTCTAATAATTGAAACTTTTAATGAAACTTGACCCTTGAAGTAATCAATAACTTTTATAAATTCGTTACTTACCATACTCAAACTCTGTTTATTACAATATGAAGGAGGAACATTGCAATCAATTATCAATTATCTATTATCAGTTCATGCATTTCTTAATTATGGAGCTACAGATAAAAGAAAGGAAATGCAGACTCGTAACAAGAATACAGCTATGTAGTTGAAACATTGGCCTAGCAAAACAAAAATGTCAAGCCCATCTCCCTTGTTATATTAAACAACTTTTGTAGATGAAGGAGAGGAGGTTGAGTATATTAACACACTAAATAGATAACCACAAGAAAGTGATTATTCGATGGAACTCCACATTCTGCACTTTCTTTTACTTTAGCGGCAAAATGGGTGCTCTCATGTATGATAGTAACTTAATTAAGTATTTAGAGTTTTTATCTTATATGACAAGTGACGCCAGTAACGTTAACGAAAATGCAATCGTTGAGTTAGAATTGAAAAAAATTGAATATTTAATTATCAAATTTTTAAGTTGGAACTATAATTATCAAATTGATTAAAATTTGATATTTCTTTTATAATTAACCCTGATTTTAATCTTAATTTCCAAAGTCAGACTTTACTCAATTAAAATTGAGGATAATGCTTTTTTATCCGGTGAGGATGACACATATAAAAAGGTTGACAATAGAAGTAAAGGAGACGAGAATTTGGGATTAAAGATTCTAATTTTGAGTTTTAAGATTTTTGTTAAATTTAAGATAATCATAATCATTTAATATTGTTTAAGTTAATTTATATTTATTAGTATAAATTATATTCTAAAATATAATCATAATAAAAAATTAAATTAAATTAAGATTATTTAAAAAATGAGTTCTATTGTGTCACATATATGTCATATGAAATATTGGGCCCTACATTAAAAACATATTACTAAGCTTGGCAAAATTTCGTCCGAACCAATAATCCGACCCTATCTAATTTAGAAAAATTAGATACGGGTTAAATTTTTTTTGATCTATTTAAACCTAGTTGATCGATTTTTTTGCGAATTAAAATCAAATCTGAATTCGGATTGTCTTAATCAGACAAAATGTCTGAATTTTTAAAATTAGTCAATACCGAATATTTAAAACTGATTAAAAATGTCCAATCCAAATTTAAAAAAGGCAAAAAAAATCATTGTTTCAAAAAAAATCATTACTTTATTCTAATTTATCGTATTAAGTTTTGATTTTTATATACATGTTAGCTAACTTATGTCATTTTTTGTTTTTTTTCCCTCAGATCATGGAGTTTTTGGGACATGAAGAGTGGGATGTGAAGAGTTTGATGAAGGAGGATTTGTTATTTCTTGCATATTTTATTTGGTTTGAATTTGTAGTGTGAACAATGTAGTTTACTAGTTTTGAATTTGGTGTATTGTTTGTGCTTTTGTGACTTCTTGTTATAATTTTGTTGGAAACTTTAAATTTGATGGTTGCATTTTTGTTTTTTTGAATTTGATTGTAGACTTATCATCTGTTTGGTTTGAACTTCAACTAGACAACCATAATTTGGCTTTCTTTGCTATAATTTTCTGATTAGTTTTACAAAGAAAAAGAGATGGAAAGAAGATGGTATAATTTAATGACCCTCTGCTATTAGTTAAAATCAGACAAACTAGTTCCGAACTAAGATTGGTGTTTTCCAATCCGGTTCAGTTCCGGGTCAATTTCAAACCAGTTTAGGGTCATAAAATTTTTACTTTTGTCTGAATTATTCAGACTAGTTTGATTTGAAACCGATTTTTTGCCAGCCTTACATATTACGTTAATAGTGGCATAACACATAATAAATAAAATTTTAATTATATCCATATTTTTTTATTTAAAGTTTAATATGAATATTAAGATTAAATTTATATTTTGATAAAAATTTTAAGATAAAATTCTTTTTTTAAAAATAGATATGGGTAATTATTTGCTCTATTTTCGCACGAGCAAACTCGACTTTTGTGATGAAGAACAAAACTGGCGGGGGCCTGGACAATGAACCTAAGCCCCATGGTAAGTATTGATAATGTACGGCAGATCTGGATCAGCTTTAAACCCAAACTTATTATACCCGGGCCCAGTGGCTCCTAGTCTACCTTAAAAATCACAAAATTTAAATAATGAAGGACAAAAATGAACATGATTCTCTAATTAGTGCTAATAAAAGGATATTATGAGTAACTGAGGGAAGCTTTGTAAAGTCCAATATAAAAATTAACGAATACCTTTTTGTGTAGTTTTATTTATTTTTAGAATATTACTGCAAATCATTACAAATTAGATTATGATATAAGAAATGCTTATTGAATTTATATTAAATTATTTTAATACGTAATATGATTATTGTAAATGATTTTAACAACAAATTAGGATAAAATAAATTAATAAAATTCAAAATAAAAATATTTATCACAAAATCCATCTGTCCACTTTATTTTAAAACCATAATTTATTTTTTGTACAGATGATAACGTTAGAATTTTTCGAAGACATGAACCGTAATAGAAAACTTTGACAAATTAAGATACAAATAAATAAATAATTCCTCGTAAAAATCTAACAATAAAAAGAAAGAAAATGATTGAATAGAGAAACTCTTGAACATTTACGATCCCACGTTTTTGGATTTTTATAGGGTGTTATTGTTATTGTTATTATTATTATAGATAAAATTAATTTATAAAAATAAAAATAAAAATTATAAATTCAGCATATTTTAATTTGATTAGATTGATTCGAGGTTAATAATCATAAAAATATAATGTGGAATTTGTGTAAAATGAAGTACAGGCGGCACTAAACAGCAACAGAGACACGTGGCTCGAATCCAAGACAAGATTGTCTAGTCTCGTAAAACCACTCTCACTTAATTGATAAACAGTACACGCGCTTCTTCAAACTTTTCAAAATTTCAAATTCTCCTGACGCAACACGGTTTTTATAGATAAAGCGAGTGTGTGTGATTATCCACTCGAGAGAGATTAAAAAAGCAGTACTTGAAAAAAATAAAACTCTTTTAAATAATCTATAAACCTTAATTTAAATTCAGCATGATCTATCCGGTCGGCAGGGAATAACCACAGCCGTTAGATAGCGAAAATGACGGTGGATGAAAGACTAATTTTAACCACACGATTAAGGCTTGTCGGTGGTACACGGCTGGGATTGCTTTAGTGACGGCGCTCCATGAGGCGGATTGGGCCTATAAGTAGAGGATCGAACTAGCCCATAGATCGTGCGAGCTTCAGCTTTCATTCTCTTCTGTTTCTCGGAGAAGAAGAACAGTAGCGAGCGAGTAGGGTTTGTGGTGACCTCTCCTAATTTCAACGACTCTCTTGAGGTTTGTATGAATCAAGGGCTCGAGGCGCGAGATCCAGTTTTGAATTGGAATCTGGAGGATAAACCTCGGGTTATAGGGTTTAGTGACACGTTGACTCGTGGGGTCTTGGGGTGTTGTTCGTGTCGACGCGCTTATTTAGCTTCGATTCGATCTAGGGTTTTCAGTTTCGGGGGGTGTTTTTGATTCGAAGTGAGCTTAGGGTTTTTCTCCTAGTAAGTATTTATCCTTGATCTTTGGTATCTTTTCTCTTCTCTTTTTCTTGACTTCCCCTAATTCGGATAATCATTGAAGGTTTTGCTGTATTTTTGTCGGTCATTTCTGATTTTGTATGAGTTTTCTCTGCCTTTCAATTTAGAGTTGGGGTTGAATTTGAATTTGCGAACTTTCGCTGATTGGGGCCCAGTAGAACTTGGAATTGTTTGTCTATTTGTAATAGCGACAGAAGGAATCCTGATGCGTGAGTTATTGGCCACAATAAGGAGAGAAGATGTTTGAAGTTTAAGTGAAGCTTTTTGCTTTGGAATTTATTACGAACTTGGATACATCTGCGAGAAAAAGGGACTGTACTGGATTGTCCTTGAAACATTTTTTTTATGGTCTCATTCATTGAACTTTAAAGAACCCAAGTAATTGGGTATTCTTGTGAACCAGTAACTTGGCCTTGCATGAATCTGGAAATTGATATTGAAGTGAAGGCTAAACAAAAGCTTTCTAAGTTGATATGTGCAGTTACTGGAAATTGATCTTATGGCGCCAACTGTTCCTATAGAGTTTGCTGGACAGAAGGAATCGAAAAAGTGTTGGCTGTCACGACCAATGGGGAAATCACGGAAATATTCCAAAGGACATTCCTCTGGTTTCGTTCCCAACTACCGGCATGTGGTTGAAACAATGGACGAGTACGAGGGACTTGGGAGCTCAGGACGAGTTGACACTGGGATGACAGTATCCGAGGATTCCTTTGCCCCCAAGAGGAAATGTATTAGTCTGAATTCAGATGGTCTTGATAGTTTTAATGTCCCACTGAAATTACTGTCATTGTTAAAGATGTCAAGGTCAGAGAGGAAAGATTTAAAACTAAGATTACAAATGGAACTTGAACACACTAGGGCCCTTCTGAAGAGAAAAGCTTCTTTGACCACACATGCAGTTAAATTGTCGCCCTCTAATGATATTCGCAGTTGTAGTGATGGCCAAAAGAGGCCTCCATTAGAGTATTTAAGTAGATCTACCGCAGCATCAGCTCTGTATAGTAAGAAATGGGCTCCTTCTGGTCGTAATGGGGCCATAATGGAAAAGGGTACTTCTAGGCGTATTGAGCAAACAAAACTCGCTGCACCGGTTAGTGCTTCTATGGCTATGTTGATGAAACAATGTGAAGCATTGTTGAAACGATTGATGACCCATCAGCATGGTTGGGTTTTTAATGAACCAGTTGATGCGATAAGATTGAACATACCTGATTATTACACAGTTATCAAACATCCAATGGATTTGGGAACGGTGAAGAGTAAAATTGCTTCAGGTCAATATTCAAATCCAGTAGGGTTTGCTGCTGATGTCAGACTAACTTTCTCAAATGCAATGAAGTATAACCCTCCCGAAAATGAAGTCCATATCATGGCAGAGACACTTAGTAAGTGTTTTGAAGTGAGATGGAAAGCAATAGAGAAGAAGTTTCCCCTAGTTGTTGAGGTGGAATCAGAGCAACCAGTACCTGGTGTTCATGTGGAGACGATGGTGGATATGCCACCTGCAAAGAAGAAAAAAACTTCACAATGTGAAAATGAAAATATATCAGAGCCTGTTAGAGGGGTTATGAATACTGAACAGAAGCACAAACTTGGCACAGAATTGGAGACATTACTGGGTGAATTGCCTGAAAGCGTCATTGAGTTCCTAAAAGAGCATTGCTATAGTGCTGACCAGTCTGGCGAAGATGAGATTGAGATGGACATTGATGCTCTTAGTGATGATACATTGTTTAAATTGAGGAAGCTTTTGGATGACTTTTTGGTGCAGAGGCAGAAATACTTGGAGAAAGCTGAGCCATGTGAAATGGAGGTATGATTGTTTCTACTTCCCTCTTCCATATTTACTTGCACTCTGTTTTCTGGAGCTTTTTTTGTTTTTGCTCTTTGGCTATTTGCATTGTTCCTGTGCAATGCTCATGTGTGCATAACTGATTGCCGACATGGTTTTCGTTATTCAGCTTCGTAACGAATCTGGGTTAAGCAATTTATCATTGCAACCATGCAAAGGTAATTCAACTCTAGATTAATGCATATTAAGGTTGTAGGAAGTACAAGTACTTCCAGCATGTCAATTTGTTTCCAGTTTTAAAAACATAATGTTTTATTCAGGCAATGATCCTGTGGATGAAGATATAGATATTATTGGTGGAAATGATCCTCCATTTTCGAGTTATCCACCAGCAGATATAAAAGCAGACACAAGCTGCAGAAACAGTAAATCCAGTGGTTCAAATAGCTCCAGTGGTGGATCAGGTTCTTCATCCAGTTGTACTTCTCTGTTAAAATCCTGCTCATTTTTTTCTTGGGATCTAGTGTGTAGTCCCATAAAATATTCCTTGCATGAATGTAATAATGTGTGGGATTGAAGAACGTTGATAAGATTGTGGCTTTATCTGTAACATATTATTAGTTGCCACATGTACACCTTTTTGGAAAAGTTCTACTGTTTTTGGGGTTTATCTGTCCCGTTACTCTTATCCTCAGCTGTTCTATCAGCATCTATTCATTCAATTTCTGTGGGCTCATTTATTAGATGGATGGATGCTCATAGAATAGGGTAGGCACACCATTTGGTGGAGATACATTTGGGCAAAAATTTAAATATGGTAGATTATGGCTAGTTTCCCTCTTCTGTAGCATTCAAGTTAGTGGTTTTTTTTTTTTCAGATTCAGATTCTGGGAGTTCATCTGGCAGTGATTCAGATGTGGATAAAGCTTCAGTTCCTCCTCAAGCTACACAGGTATATTAAAATTTTGGTGGATTATTATAGCCGGCTAATAAAATGGCGGGCCATCACGGAAGACCAGACTAAAATATTATGCTCTCTCGTGGTTCCTCCTCTCTGCCCTTGTCGCTTGCTTGGGTTTTGGCTAACATCTTTCTATTGCTCTTAAGGACAATGTGCAATCAGGAGAAATTGTTGCCCAGAAAAGAAATGATCTTGGAGACTCAAGCATACAAAAAAGTGAGGTTTATAGTTCTACAAGTTGTTCCTGGACTTTATTTGCTATATCTATACCTTCTTTTCTCCTTTTTTTTTGAAGACCAATTCTACTTGATACCTTTTCTTGTTCAGAATCTCTGAGTGAATTGCCTCAAGATGAACTGAGTTCCCAGGGTGAGCTAATCACAGAGGGGGGTGACCATCAGGAGGGTAAGCATAAAGGCATAGAAGTTTTGCTGTTATTTCTTTTGAGGCATTGTCTCACGTGTGTGATGCTATACTATTGTAGCGGAGAATGCTCCACCTGATAGACAAGTCTCGCCAGAAAAGCTTTATCGTGCAGTTGTCGTGAGAACTCGATTTGCTGACACCATTCTCAAAGCTCGAGAAAAGGCACTTGCGAAGGTTGCTCTCTGAATACTGAAGATGGGCTTAATCACTTTAATTGTGCAGAGTTGCTACTCCTATTATTCTTCCTGGCGTCTGATCTTTTCACAAATTGACATGTTTAGGGTGGCAAGCGGGATCCTGAGAAACTTCGAATGGAGAGGGAGGACCTTGAGCGGCAGCAAAAAGAAGGTTTTGAAAGTTTCTAATTATGATATTCCAAGTTATTTTGATAGTTTTGGATCTTTGAAACATGACCAGCTCATATTTGATATCAGAAAAAGCATGGTTACAAGCAGAGGCCAAGGCTGCTGAAGAAGCCCGGAGGAAAGCCGCAGCTGCAGCAGCAGCTGAGGCAAAAAGGAAGAGGGAACTGGAGAGAGAAGCTGCTCGTCAGGCATTGCTACTGGTGAGATTGAGATTTCAGTTTCGCAATTATGTATTTCAAACCCTTTTGGTGTTGCAACTCAGGTTTTTCCGCTTACTTGCAGATGGAGAAAACTGTTGATATCAATGAGAACAGCCATTTCATTAAAGATTTTGAAATGTTTAGGGCAGCGCAAGATGAGCAGGCTCCAAGTTTCATGGAGGAGACCAGCTCCGATCATTCTAAGAATGGGTTGGCCAGTTTCAAGCTTGAGGGGAGTGGTAATCCGTTGGAACAACTTGGATTGTTCATGAAAGCAGAGGAAGAGGAAGAGGAGGAAGTTGAGCCTCCTCAGTGTCTTCCTGACTCAGCAAAAGATATTGAAGAAGGTGAAATTGGTTGATTAAGCTGTAGTGAAATGGTGATACTGAGAACCTTGGAGTGCGTCTGTGGCGCTGTTTCCCAATTGTTCACCTTTCAATGGTCAACTGTGGTTGCAAAGGACCCTAAGAAAAAATCGAGATCCCTGGCAAGAAAATGTCACCAATCAGTCAAATAAGCTGAGGAGGTTGTATATTCTGGTATTGATTTCCGACTTTGGTTTGGGATGACATGGGCACACGGTGCCCACTTTGTCACTGGTTGCATAGAGAAATGGGCTAATGCTCCCAGAATTTTGTTCATCTTTTTGGGAATGTAAAAGGAAAGCTTCTTTTTGAACCGTGCCAATGGATGGTATTAGGCCTTGTCACTGCGTTTGAAACAGACTGGATGGAGTTACGGTGGATTCTTGTCAGGATATGATTGGATATGGGCGAGTACACAAGTCCTGAGAGGTTGTCTGGGGTATGAGCGAAGTCCAGAGTTTGGGTGCATAATCATACACGTAGAATTTAGATTTAGATATTAACTAAATAGGATTGGAAAAGGCTGACCACTGAAGATATCAAAGTTCTAGATGAAATTTTACGTACACATCAAAGGTCACCTGATTCCCATTTGAACAAAGGTAAGTTGGTTACTTGTTAAAAAGTTAATTTGTAAATATCATTTTGTAACGTTTAAACGGGATGGTGTAACTTAGCTTTATAAAGACTACAAGTTAGTGGTTAAATGTTTAGGATTCATAAGGGTCAATTTTACCATATAATGTCCAAACCTTGGTCAGTGAGATGCTGGACCTTTAATCTGAAGTCTCGACGGTACCCGTTAGGAGCTTCCTGCATTTAGATTTGTGGCTCCAAGTTCATTCCCCACCCCAATCTGCTCAGATGCTTAGTTTGGGAAACAAATCTCTTCTTTGTTGTAGATTATAATAATTGTATACTCACATGTCAGTCTTCAAACATTCCCTCATCCGAGATTCCAAGAGACTCGGTGCCATTAACAATGGGCTGATTTGAAGCTTCAACACTCAACTCACTTAACATGCTAAAATCAATGTCATCGTCAGAGTCATATTCTTCCTCGTCTTTACCCTCCTCACTACCATTTTCCTCTATACCTCTTTCAGCCTCTCTTTGCTTTGCTTCCTTGGCACGAGCTTCTTTTTGCATCCGCTGCTTGATGGCATCCTCGTAGGACATCTCATTCCAAACAACACCCTTCCCCACAATAGATTTGTTGTGAGCATCCAACATCCTCTCTTTTCGACTCTTTTCTGAGTTTTTGGGTTCTCCCCAGTAATCATACCGATATAAAGGATTTTCCGGATCATACTGGTCCTTCCCAAAAAAACTTGCTGGCTTATACCTTCCTGGCTCTTCCAGTGGCAGATCAAGAGCTTGACGGCTGTAAGAAGTCGTGCAGGCTTGATCAGTGCAAAAACATAATACAGTGGCTGATTATTAACTATGCAAATGCAGTATAAATGAGAGGAAACAGATAAAGAGTAGTAACATTTTGCATCTATTAGAAGCTTAAACTGCAAAGGAAATTGGTGGGTCAAAAAGTATACCAGCTTATGTCTCTAATCAAAGCTTCTCTCTCCTCGAATGATCGACACCAATGTAACAAGTCATATTCATCCATTTCAATGTTTCGCCTCATCTTGTAAATCTTATATTTCTCGCCCCTTGCAATAGCTTCACTTCTCAGTTTATTATGATGCTGCAAACAGATAGACAGAACTAGAGCTAAGGAAAGACACTAAATTGTAATTGGCATCTTCAGAAAGAACATTCAAGTATCATTCAGCATATGAGAAAATGTTTAGCACGATCACTGAAATATACTGCACAGGTTATGCTTTACATATCCTTCTTATGATCTTGTGTAACATATTAAACAAGTCATAAGAAAATTCCAGCTCAAGTTCTTGAAATCCTAACTTTGAACAAAAGAAAAGGAAAAGCATGGCACACCTGAAAAGGACTAGTATCAAACATTTAGTATTTTCGTTTTGTTCAAATCCAGCAATGAATCTGGACCACCAGACCAAGAGGACAATCATGTTTGCACACCCCTCCAATATGAGAGATGAGAAGACGGCATCTCACATATGGTTTTATCCAAGATACAGGAAACATTTACAGTAAACCAATGGTTCCATCGTTGCATTAACTACCTCAATGATCATGGTACAACAGAAAACACAAATTTCATATAATTAACATCGGGAAACTAGAATATAGCTGACCTCACGCTCAGCTAAGGCAGCCTCCAGATCAAGCTCCTTAACACTTTGTTTCTGCCAAGAAGCACAAACAGTGTTAATTTGTCAAAAGATAACTTGGTGCAATGTCATCAGAACAGTTCTCACCAAAATAATTTTAGGTGCTAATTTTTTCTTGTAATACACTTTTGTATGTTCAATACAATTTTCTTCATCAAAATCACCATCGTCGGTCAATTCAGATATCTTTTTGCCCTTGTACTTGTCAGGATTCATTTCCCAATCATCCACGATCATTTGCTCAGCAACATGAATTTGCCAGAGCTTCATTTAAAACAGAAAACCCAAAGATAAGTCTGTATTCATCTCACTAACAAACAGGAGGAGAAATAGATAGTAAAATATCCTGAGTTAGTAGGCCAAAAAGAAGGAAAACTATCTACTTAGAACCACACCTTGTCAACATAAGGGTGATTGGACAAAAGAGGTTCCTCTTCTGGTTTTATTTCTGGATCTTTTCTGGGAACAGGAGGCCTTCCACAATCACGCTGCACTAGCAAGATAATCAATTAGAGGCATGTAAGAAAACCAAAATAACGAAGGAATAATCTCAGATGTTAGGACTTTTACTTAATTTATTTAACAAATTATTAAGTGAACACAGATTGACATGAAAAGTTTCTGCAACATATAAATGTTTAGGAAATGATTTTAGTAGAACACTCAGTATCTCAGCTTAACATTAATTATACACAAGGAATCCCAATACTCTAATAAAACAAATTAGTCCAAAGTAAATAACTCAGGGTAGAACAGCACTAGTAGTAGCGGAACTTGCTCAACCCATGAATAGAGTCAACAACTTTTGGTATCATACCTCTCAAATAGTTTACAAAAAGTTTGGGAAGATTCCATTAGCACTACTATAAAATGATGAAGTACAAATCAAGATCCTGCTTGTACTAATATCATCAAAACATGTTCATTGAAACCATTATCCAAAGGTTAACTTGGTTCAGGGCCATATTGTCTTAGTTAACCTCGAATATTTGTTGATAAGACTTTATGAAAATGTCTCAATCCATGTAGCAAAGCTAAAAATGTTTCAGTATAGAAACCGTAAGGGAAATGGCGTCAAATTGCAAGCTGAAGAGGGAAATATACAGACCCTTAATTCGTCAAGATTAGTATCCTCATCACGGTGGAATATTGGCGGAAATTCAAACCTCTTGAAGCTGGAAGAGTAAATGAACTTATCAAAATCTGTAGGCAACTAGATTAAGAGGAATACATTTAAATCATCATCATCAAACTGAACAACCTCCATCATACTAACAAGAACAATCGCTAGCCCACCTTTTCATTATTTTTCATTATTTTTTCCTGGTTAACTAGAGAAACAGGCATGGCCCACATAGTCCTCTTGTGCAAGGCTATTTAGATTTTGATGCGTGAAACCAACAAGCTATTCATCGAGTATCATAGAGTTTACTGAGTGATAAATTGATAACATGCAAGGATCTTACATACATAAGGTGATCTATGTTGGGATCAACAAAACGCATTTCAATAGGAAAACGAAAACGGTAAGGATCTCGCTTTGCCTGCAAAAAAAAAAAAAAAAGACATTCTGATAGAGCTCATCAACAGAAAGGACTGGACGTTAGAGATATATTGATAAAATATATACCGTATCATGTACTAGAAAGAGAAAATGCTCACCAGAATTTCAACAATTACGTGCATTCCAACTTTAATATGATGGCGGATCCAAAACCAATCATTACCTTTAATAGGGACCCACCTGAAACACATGCACAACTATCAATAGTGTCTAAATTGCTCAAGTATAAGAACTTCCAAATACAGTTGAGCAATTTGGAAACTAAACAATACAATTAAACAAACAGAAGTAGAGAGAAAGCCATAGTTCATCGTAATTACCCATCATATACACCTCCAATGTCGACAAAGGCTCCTTGATACAAGGCAATAGTGGTCACTTTTCCATAACAGATCTGCAACAAAAATTACTAACAGTGTTAACAACTAGGTGTCTATGCTAATTTAAATTTGTATAAGCCAGCCATCCAGCAGTGAGTAGAGTTCCACAAGATATGCCTTTGGATACAAAGACTAGCAGGCTTGCTAAATGCTAACTTGATAGCCACAATTGCATTGCAACTTGCCCCTAGATATTGAATATGCAGAACCAAACTAGTTTTGAAATATTCAACTGCTAGGATTAGTCCAACATAGAATGTTCTTATCATGTTAGGAATCAGGTATTCGTATTCCTATTACCCTATATTCCTTCCTATAACAATCATGGCATCAGAGTACCCTGTACATGCATCATCAAACGCAACCTATTAACAGCTTAAAGTTTCAAAATTGAAGATAACTTGAACCCTCTCCATTAGAAAAACGGTTGATGAATTACCTGTCCAGGGTAATAAAATGGAAGCTCATACTGCAGATAACAAAACAGACCATGATAAGCATCTTTCAGTCAATATGATTAACAAAATAAATGAACAAAAACTTCAAATTTAATTTACCATGCCTTCTTTGTAGTCTTTGCCTCTTTTCCTTCTACCTGGATAATAATCTTGGTCATGCTGCATTAACAAAAAATTTTCCAGATTAGTCTCCTAAAATATTGTCAATCTTATTCCAGCCTATCATTCCAACAAAGATATTCCTACCACAACTTAGAAACTAAAAGGAATTGTTTGTCATTTCCATCAATCTCCAACATGTTAAAACACAGACACACATACACAAAAAAAACCTAGGCACCAAACTGTGCACTAATTCAAGCCAAGACCTCAATTCCATTGCCAACTATTAAAAAATATGGCCAAAGAACTCCATATAAAGCCAAATTGAAACCTTCACTTTTACTTATTTTTGCCAAAGATCATACATTAAGTGACAATTACTCAACAGAAAACAGCCAGAGTTGACCCTCTGAATTTCAAATCCGTAAAAGAAGCGTGAAACATCAAACCTTTTCTGTATATGTTTCCTTTGGAAGCCTTGAAATTCTAATTCAAAATTGGAACTTTATCCTTTGTCTGTCACACAATATTATGATTCTAATACCCCATTCAAAAGAATTAGATTATAGTTATTGTTACCATTCCAAACAACTCAAGTTTCATTAAAATGACCTCAAATTGCGATTCCAACTCCAAAAGAAAATTGAAAATGAGAAAATAAAAATGGTTAGTTTGGTTCATTTCAATACCTTATAAGACTCCTCTTCCAATCTATCCTTGTTGAAATCAACCCATTCAGTGTATTGCTTCAAAAACACCTTATATCTATCCAAACACAAATCGTCAGTCTCTGAAACTGCTTTACTCTCCAAATCCTCCAATCTCACTCTCATAGACAGCATTTTATGTGATTCCCTAATAAACTCCAGCTCCTCTCTGTTCACCTCCCATCCCATGGGAGGCCAATCCCTCGGCGCCACGTGTCTCACTGCCAACGGTGCAGCCCAAACCGTCTTCAACGGCTCTGGAATCTCACCCTTAATCTCAAATTGCTTCATGTACCACTCCTCCTCTGTGAGACCCATTTCTTTTATCTTCTTCGCTCTGTACTTTGGGGACAGCATTTTGAATGCTTCGATTGCTTCTGGTGACTGAAGAGGAACCTCCTCGCCTTCATCGAGAGATTTCCTGGCGAAATCGGCCTCTGGCGTGAGGATTTCTTCCCATGGAGCCCAATCACGATCGACCCAATTCTTACGTCGAGCTTCGTCTTCGGTTTCTTTATCTTTCCGGCCAAATGTTTGGATGAAATCGTCGTCGACCGGAAACTCGTCAGAGCTGAAGCATTTGGTGGTGGTGGTGGAGGACAAGGAGGGCTGAATTACGGTTTTGGTGAAGAAAGGAAGACACTGTAAGTGGTGCTTTAGGTGTTGGTGATCAGGGTTTAAGGGTTTAGGAAAGGAGAAGAAAGCAGGGCTTTGGAGGTTTATCATTTTGGCATGAACGATTAAAGAGATGAATGCTGCTGTAGTATACTTAGTATGGCTTTTGTTTTCTCGAACGGATAATGTCTGGTTTTTCGGAAATTTTTATATTTAATTTCTATTAAATAACCTTGTTTGTTTTTATTTTTATTTCTAATTTTTGTTTTTATTTTAAAATTTAATTAAAAAACTTATTTTTTTTTCAAAAATTATAAAAACTATATAGATTTTGTTTTCTGCTTCTATTTTTTTCATATTATAATTTACTGTAAACAAAATATATATTATTTAATTATTTAATATATTAATTTTAATAAAAATTATGAATAATTTAATTTAATATTATATTTAATTATTTAAAATTAATTATTAATAAGAATGATGAATAATTTATTTTTACTTAATAATTTTATTAAATTAATTGATTTAAGAATTTAAATATATTTAAAATAAATATTAATTTTAAATTATTTATTTTAATAAAATGAAATAATTTTATTAGTAATTTGTTAATAATGTTATATAAGAGATTTAAAAAATTATCTTTAAGTTTTATAAATATACCTACATTTACATTAACAATTAAATAAGTTTTTTATCTTTACTTAAAAGAAAAACAGAAAATTAAAAACTGCAACAGAAAAATAAAAGTGGAGTAAAAAAATATGATAAGTTTGACATGAATGTTTATTTTAAAAAACAAAAGTCCAATCTTTTACCATGTAAGAGTTTGATTAGTTTTCAATATTAACTCCAAGATTAATAATTGATAATAACCAAATTCATGTTAATTGTGTTGCTAAGTAGGATAGTAATAACCACTTCTCATGAGTAAACGTATGGTTGCACTTGGAAGATTAAACAAATAGAAGACAAACAAGTCTTATAAACCAAAAACACTAAAACAAGCACTATAGCACTTGTGCTTCAACCATTATGCTGAATTTTGCTTGCTAAGCGTAAAACTTCAAGTCTTGGCCTGCATAATTATAACCTTTAACCCGTCGATTGGAGTTAACCATATCAATACGAAACCAAATATTATATCACAAGAATACGTGGATGGTTCTAATATTCAAGATCTGAGGTATATAATGAGAAAGACAAGTGTCCTACGCCAAAGTAACCGTATAAGGAAGTTGTTATGGAAGTTATGTATATGAGGATTATAGCAGAGATAGGGTGAGAAGAGGTGTGGAAAATGTTACGAGTGATTTCTTTGTATTCTCTTCCCTCGTGTATTTGGCTTCTTCTTCTTTACTGGGTGATTCCCTTTTTCTTAACGTGTGTTCCCTTATGTTGTATTAGAGACTAACTTTTAATATAATTATATATCAGAATTTCCTCCACTTCTAGTCTCTGTATTCTCTTGGCAAGTTGAACATTACATATTGGTGCTTTCACTGAGAGATAAGGTATGGTAGATAACACATGTCTTAAAGATTTATCAAATGAGTTAAAAAGTCTTACTGATATGATGGACCAATCGAATCATCTTAATACTAGACGAATGGACAAATTAGAGAGTTCAATGAGTTGTGTAGATAGACTAGAAGTTTCTCTCGATGCCATCACGCGAGCGATGGATTCATTGACCCGAAGTGTGGATCGTCTACAACAACCACCTTCCAACATTAATTCCAATACAAACCCCAAATTTTTGTCTACGTCTCAGTCTTCCCAACCACTTCACATGCGACAAGTGAAGTTGGATTTCCCTAAGTTCGATGGCCCCAATCCTCTCAATTGAATTTTCCATGTGAAACAGTTCTTTTCCTACTAGGATACTCCTGATCCTCAACGTTTTGTTATTGCTAGAATAAATATGGAAGATTTAGTAGTACCTTGGTTTCAAATGCTGTAGAAGTCGGGGCAATTCTCCACATGGGCTATGTTGACAGATGCAATTGAACACCCCTTCTCAATTCAACTACCCACGGGCATAGTTGTTTAAATTGACTTAAACTGAGTCGGTTGCTTCTTACTATCAGAAGTTCATAGTTTTGACTAATCGAGTTACTTGGTTAATAGAAGATACTCTTCTAGACTATTTTGTTAACGGACTAAAGCCCCATATTTGAGGAGATGTTGTGGCACAATCCCCATAAACTCTTTTGAAGGTCGTGGATCTGGCTAGATTATTTGATGAGAAGGATAGTATTCCCCCTTACTTGGTGAGACCCATGACAATGTCTGTGTCCTCAGGAATAACTAATCCATGTTCTTATACTAGTACATATTCTATAGTTACTGCAAATCAGAAATATAATGTTGCTCCTTTACTTCCTACAACGACTACAAATCCACCATGTCCAATTAAACATATTTCACCGGCAGAAATGCAAATAAAACGAGAGAAGGGCATATGTTACAACTGTAATGAAATTTTTTTTCCATCTCATAGGTGTCGGAATCGTCAATTTATGCTATTAGTAACTGATCTTGATGAAGGGGAGGACTCACCTCCAGACAAAATTGATGAACAACCAGTTTCTTCTACCATTGAAGATTCCTCCATAACTCCTCATCTTTCATTCCATGCTTATCAAGGATCAATGAGAGTTGCTACAATACATTTTACTGGCTCTATTTATGGCACTAACGTTCAAGTGCTTCTTGACGAAGGTAGTTCAGACAACTTCATCACTCCAAGGATTGCTCGACATTTACAGCTAACCATTGAACCTGCGCCAATTTTCAGAGTGTTAGTGGGAAATAAGAATTATTTAAAAGTCAAGGTATTGTTCGAGTTTTACATCTAATGACACAGGGTCATTTTTTGGTCTGCTCAGCTTATGTGTTGCAAGTGGCTGGCTCCGACATAATTTTTGGTGCTTCGTGGTTGGCTACTCTTAGACCCCACGTTGCTGATTATAATGCTTATGTTATCAAATTTTACCATAATGATA
The DNA here is from genome assembly GCA_027478495.1 of Erythroxylum alaternifolium. Taxonomy (NCBI): domain Eukaryota; kingdom Viridiplantae; phylum Streptophyta; class Magnoliopsida; order Malpighiales; family Erythroxylaceae; genus Erythroxylum; species Erythroxylum alaternifolium. The sequence goes on along the minus strand of JANIIA010000007.1, from coordinate 2,909,178 downwards.
AATTTGTCTCATTACGAGGAACCAAGTTCATTTTACCTACTGTTGCTTAATTTCATCAATTCAAAAGGCTTTAATCAACTGATGCAATTAAAGAGTTATTTACTTTTAATGGCAAGTTTGTTGGAAACTGAACCTAACGGGCTCATTACATTACCATTAGATCTGCCAGAGGAATTAACGACAATTTTGTAAAAGTTCAAGCTAGTCTTCTCTATACCTCATAGGTTGTCCCCTTCTCGATCCCATGACCACATTGTTGTTTTAGAGCCTGGGACTGTACCATTTAAAGTACAACCGTATAGATACCCTTATAGCCAAAAAATTGAAATTGAGAAAATGGTTATGGATATGTTGGATGAGGGTTTAATACAACCTAGTACCAGTCCTTTTTCTGCTCCAATGTTACTGGTTAAAAAGAAAGATGGCATGTGGCAATTTTGTATTGATTATAGAGCACTCAATGCTGTTACTGTTAAGGATTCTTTTCCTATTCCAACTGTTGTTAGATGAGTTGCATGGCTCAACTGTGTATTCAAAGTTCGATCTACGATTTGGTTATCATCAAATGCAACTTCGGACAAAAGATTAGGAGAAAACAACATTTAGAACACACCATGGTCATTAAGAGTAGTTAGTAATGTCTTTTGACCTCACTAATACCCCTGCAACTTTTCAGGCTTTAATGACTGACATTTTCAGGCCATTTCTTCGACAATTTGTTCTCATTTTCCTTGATGACATACTTATTTATAGCCCTTCTTGGAGCACTCATCTTGGGCATCTTATTGTGCTTTTGGAACAGCTGTTACATTATCAATTTTATGCTAAACTTTAAAAATGCTCTTTTGGTCAATCCCAAATCGAGTATCTTGGACATATTGTTTCTGCTTAAGAAGTGGAGATAGATACCAACAAGGTCAAGGCAGTAGTTGATTGGCCTACTCCACAAATTGTTACAAAGTTATATGGTTTCCTTAGTTTGATGGGATACTGTCGACGTGTTCTATGTCAATATGCTTCTATTGCCCTACCACCTACACAACTCCTTCAAAAAGATAAAATTTCATAGTTCTCTGAGGCACAGTTCGCATTTTAGTAGCTTAAACATGCCTTATCATCAGCTTCTGTTCTTCCTCTGCCCGATTTTTCCTAGCCATTCATTATTGAGATTAATACTTCTGGCCAAGGAGTGGGTGTAGTTTGAGTCAGAATGGGCATCCAATTTCTTATTTTTCGAAGAAGCTTTCCCCACGAATGAGTGCTCAATTTGCCTATGTGCGAGAGCTTTATGAAATGACAGAGCCAGTTGTGAAATTTTGACATTATTTGTACGGTCATTATTTTATAATTCGTACAAATTAGAAAAGCCTCAAACATTTCTCTGATCAAGTTGTACAGACACTAGAGCAACAAGAGTGGCTTCCTAAATTAATGGGTTATCATTATTCTATTGAGTACAAACCAGGAACACAAGATCGAGTTGCTGATGCTTTATCTCGTTGCTGTTTATTTGCATACTCTATATGTAACACACCATTACTATAGGACATATGCCTGAAATTCTTGAGAATATCCGAGCACATGCCCTACGAGAATCACATGTTAGAGCAGTCACATTCACTTAATATGGCATTGTACACATCAGAAGTAATCATAAAAACAACTTATCTCATTTCATTAACAAAACATGTTTTACACTGTTAACTTATTACGAAACATTCATATATTTACATTACAGAAACCATCTGTGATCACACTGTTTTAAGCAAAAGAGTCTTCATGAAATGAAAACTATACAAAGTACTCTATCTAAAATCCTTAAATGACAGCTGACCAGACCTTTGAGCCATATCTTGATCTAAA
>JANIIA010000007.1:2851322-2863121 GCA_027478495.1 Erythroxylum alaternifolium | reverse complement strand
TTTTTTGTAAATCCTGGTAAATTCCAAATGGTGACATATAGCTACCATAAAATCTTTACGGGGACCAGGGCCAACAATTTTAGTATTGGATGCATAAATGTAATGGCATGTCTACCAATTTGATGTTTATATTTCTCTAAGGAGGTTTGCAAGAAGAGGTCTATGTGGCGTAAGCAGAAGGATTCGTAAATAAGAGAAACAAAGCAAATGTTTATAAGCTAAAGAAGACGTTGTATGGATCAAAGCAAGCTCCAGGAGCTTAGTATGGGAAAATCGATGAGTGCTTCTAGAAAAAGGGATACATGATAAGTGAGAACAAGCCAACCTTATGTGTGAAAAAGGGAGGTAAAAATGATTTCATTGTTGTTTGTCTTTATATTGATAATATCATTTACACAAGTTCTTCTCCTTCTCTATGGATAAATTTAAATCTCAAATGATAAATGAATTTGAGATGTCAGACATGAGTTTATTTCATTATTTCCTTAGTTTTGAAGCCTATCAAAGTGAGGATGGAGTTTTTTTCTCAAAGGAAATATGCTAAAGACCTTCTCAACAAATTTGGCATGCTTTATTGCAAATTAGACTTGATATTGCATTTTCTATTGGTGTCATTTCTAGGCTTATGCAATAACCTTCAAAGATTCATTATGGAGCAGCAAAGCGGGTATTGCATTACTTTGTTGGAACTTTAGAGTATGGAATTTGGTACTCTAAAACTTCCAACTTCAGATTGTGTGGATTTACGAGTAGTGGTTAGGCAAGTACTACTATTTCATATCAGTACTTGGCATTTGTGACTTTGAATTAAGAGGGAGTACTAATGAATAATTCAAAGATAATATTGTTACGAGTCAAGCAAGTTTGTTTAAATTGTTTCCTTTATTTTAGCTATTTAAATTTTTGAATTTTTGTTTTATTTGATTAATCTTTATCCAGATATTTGCTCAAATTTATTATTTTATTGCCTATATAGTTAAGTCTTTAGCATCATTGTTATACACACTTGACCATTACCCGAACATGTAACCAATATATACCTACCAACAACTCATCATCAAAACGATTAAACGGTGACAATTACCCGAACAAACAACTTGAACTAATATTTTGAAATTTTAAATAAAGAAGAAATGACAAATTCGACCCCTCAACTCACACCGTATATATGATTTTCAGAGGAACTTTTGGTCTCTTTGTTTATGTAGAAAAGGAAATGAATATATTGGTCGTCTTAACTCTGATCAATAAATTGAATATTGAGATATATTAGTTAAGTGGGCCGAATGGGAGCTGGATTTCTATAAATTAACCGACCCTCTGACGGTGATAAACTTTGACCCCTGTGATGCAGCTTTTCTTCATATCTACAACTTAAATGAATAACAAAGACATTATTGAAATTTTTTCACAATTTAAATTGAGAGCTTAATTTATTAAAAAATATTAATTTCTACATTACTAAACTATTATTTCTTATTTTAATTAAATCCTAATACATTTCATTATTATTTAACAGTCGGCTTTATTAACTGACTTTTTCACATAGAAATCATCATTAATTCTTATAATTAAATAGTTTATAGATAATGAATTTTGGTTTATACTTATTTAATTTAACGTGTATATGCTTTAATTAATTGATTCATGTATTTGTAATTTGTTAAAATATTTCATACATCTTACTTAATAAGTTTTGATCTGAAATAATTTAAAATGCATATGGACAATTTTAAAATTTAACCTGTGATTTAAGATAAATATTATTTTGTGTTATTTTAATTTTTGTATGATTATGTGTTAAATAAAATTTTAACTGTTGTTTAATTGAGTTTGAGTTTGCTAAATGCATCTCATTTATAATCAATGGACACACTTCCCTGTGTCCCAAGAGACATAATTTAAGATTAAGATTTTAAGGTGTTTATCAATTATTAAGTTTTAATAATTATTGTTAGGAAAAATATAGTTGATTGTTAATTTGATGATCGTTATAATTATAATGAGTATTATAAATCCAAAATATTTATTAATATATAAAAATTATTTAGTCTATATATTACTTATGATGGCTGTAAATTTTAATAAAATAATAATCATATAATTACCTTTTACGATTAACTCAAAATTTGAGTAGTTATTTTTCTTTTCTAATTTTATAAAAGCTAATAAAAACTTATTATTTCACAGTAAATTGTATTTTAATTATTAAAGTGTTTAGTCAAATTTAACTAAGCGAATACTATGAGTGAAGAAAATAACTACTACCAATTGGGCTTTTGAGAAGAATAATTTGCAAATATCGCTACGAGAATTTTGGTGTTCAATGATCATTGAGATGTCTTGGCACTTTGGTTTGGTATATCCATGGCTTGATCGAGTTAAATCTAAACCAATTGCTTCCTTGAAAACAACTTGAATTATGGCGCAACTTCATTGAAAACTTTTTAGTTCTGAATCTTTAGCATTTTTAACAAGCTTCAATTTCTAAATGTAAGAGGCACTTTGAGATTTTTAAGTGTAATTCTCATCCTATAGTAAATAACTGTAAAACTATAAATTATTAAAGAAATCTAAAATTATAGGATAATGTTATTAACTATTACAATAGATGTTAATCATGAGATAATATAAGATCTTTTAAGCTCACAAATGAAGATTTATAAAGGAGCTTATGAGGATTTTGGGATGCTAGCTCGTCAAAGAGAAAATTTAATCTAAGTATTTTTTCACTTTTGTTATTTGTTGAAAATTAATCATCATTTTATTTTGCTTATAATGCTACTTTTGTTGACTTACAACTTACAGTTTCTTAGTAGAGTCAATTCGAAAGTGGTATTCCAAAATTACAAAAGTTTGCAGTTTAAATTCTAAGTCAATGTGTGAGTATAATAGGCTTTCAAAGGAATTGAAGCTCATTTGAATTCATCAATTCCAAGAAAATGAATAGGTTGGAGCACAAAAGATTGAATGATCTGGCATTCGTTCAATGCAATTTAAAACTTCGAGAAAGGTATGTTATTATCTTTATTAAGATAGATATAATTTCTTATAATTTTTTAATTATTTTATTTTATTTTATACTAGGACTTTTAATAGAACAAGTACTTCAGTAGATCTAATTTGCATTGATAATATCGATATTTTGACGAATTAAATTTCTAAGGAATCGAATTTGATAAGAGTGACTTGGAAGATACTTTTGAATGAGAAAGCATTGACATGTTATTGGATGCAACAAATTTGAATAATGGTGATGATTAGGCTCCTCTCAATAATGGAGATTTTGTACCAAATTTAAATTGGAGTCAATGTAGTTATAGTAGGTTTTTAATTGAATAAAGTTTCAGGTTTTTATTTTTCCTCTTCTTTTAATTTCACTTATATTTGATGTATATGTTAAATTCTATATATGGAATATAATTGTAAATATTTTTGTTTCAAGTTTCACTTTTAGTTGGTTATTAGGCATGAACTCTTTTTGTAAATTGTAATTATTAGAGAGTAATGTATATTTAATTATTCTTTTTATTTGATATTTTTAATGTAATTATTATTTATTATATGATAAAATTGTAATATTTTAAATTCTTTATATTGCTCTTAATTTTATATTTGTATGATGATTAAATGATATTTTTCATATTAATTATGGTTATTATTTATATGTGAAATATATAAAAAATAATGTTAATAAAATAAATAAATTGTTGTTATTTTAAGTTTCTATTATCATGATTTTTGGAAACAAGGTTGATGCAAAATTATAAAGTATACAGTATAATATATTGAAGGATTGTTTTGCAATTTTAAAAAGATTTAGAGAATAATTTATAAATTTAAAAAATTACCCGAAATGATACTTGGTATTGATCGGCACCGATTCACTATCATACCAAAACTAAATCTAGTACCAATACCAGTAATCTCATCCAATTTTTCATCTTTATTTTTATCCAATGATTAAAACTTGTTAGGTTTTGAAGTTTACAAAAGTATCTTTACGTTGACTGATTTTAATTAATTCAAAGGAATAATATAATAAATGATACCTATTCATTCATATTATTGAGAACACATCTTATATAAAAATAATTTCTTTTAATTGTATATTAAATTATTTTAATAAAAATTCTTATATAATTGAGTGTTGAACATATAAAAAATTTATATAACCAATTAACCATATGTCAAGTTGATTAAAGTTTAATAAAATTTCTAATGATATAAATTTTTTGTGAAATATTAAGAGATAAATTGCATTTTTAACTCATATTTTAAAATAAATTATTTGATTATATGTCAAATTAACATATAAAAGATTTATATTTTGTGGCTAGAAATGTTAAGGGATATGAATCATATATAGTTCTGGAATGTTCCTTAGTCATACCTGACTCAATTCTCTTAAGCTCTTTATAAACCTTTTAAAATTCTCTTTCCTTCCTTCTTAGAGAACTCTGGGCTACAATAATGTTGGTCAATATATCGTCTCAGATCAGAATCTAGTTGGGTAGCTTGATTGAGTAGTCATTGTTGTAGCTATCTCCCTTGGAAAGATATAGCATCAACCTTTGAATTTAGGCCTTGTGTTTGTTGAGATGGACCATCAAGCTTTGAATTGATTTTTCGAAGTACATTGATTTATGCTACAATATTTTGTGTCTGTCAGTTGAGCACTTCTTCTGTTGGAGAGACAAGGACATGACTATCGTGTGAACTGATACTTATGGATCTTGAGTAGGACCTGATAGATACTCTAGTGGTTTAATTAGTTTAGGCTTCTAAAGGTGAAAAATCTTCCTAATATGATCTCATCATCATACAAGGAACTAGTTTGGGGCGCTTCATAGGAATTGAGGTCAGGGAGCATCTTAGTTGGATCAAATGCTCTTTTCCAACTTCTCTTTGTAATTTAAAAAGATTTTTTATTCTAGGCTTAGGATTCCTAAGACCAATCCAAGGCCTTGAGTCATCATTGTCATCATGGCTGTGTTGGATCCTCTTTTGTGGTTGGCATAAAGATTTTGTCTTTTTTTAGGCTCTTCTCGCCATCGAGGAGCATAAACTTCATCATCACTATCAGAATCATAATCCATCTAGCATTCAGAATCAGAATCGCATATAGATATCTCCATCCCAAATAAAATGGCCATTAACATGGCTAACATATGTTTCACATCCGTCAGGGTGGATATAGTGGACTAGAGGGCCATCAACAACTTTTACATGAGAAAAGGCTAGACTAATCATCATGATTGGGCCAGAAGATGGTCTGGAGGATTATGAGTGCTCTTCTCTAGGTTTGCTGAAATGGATTTTACGGTTCCATCTTTCAAACTTTTTAAAATAGGAGGAGTGGTAGTATGAATGGAGCATTAGCGACGAGTATGGAACTCCTTCTTGTAATTTGTGATCCACTTTATGAGCATTAACTCTGCCAACTATTAGGATGGCAACTGTTGTGGAATTTGGATGATAGTGGTCTCATTTTAAGGTATGTCAGCTACCATGTATATAGCATCTCGTGTAGAGTTGAGAAAGTTTAGATCTAAGGCATGATTCTGCAGTCTATAGATTATCTGGTGGTGGAGCCTGGCCATGATGGTAGTAAGGTCTTGATCTGCTCCAACAATTTAGAACTAGACTTTTAATCATGTGGGTAGTGACAGATTATCAAGTTTCATGTTGAAATATGGTACAATCGTTATAATGACAATTCCATTATTAATAGTGGTCAAGAGGGCAACAATTAAGGCATTTCAGTGGGATGTGTATGTCATATCTAGGAGAGAAATTCTAGTTGTTGCTGGAATTCATTTTCTGCCATGTAATGTCAAGACCATCCAGATAGCACCTACATAGAGATGAGTGTAACCTTGGTCTATCCATAATAGGATTAACTCAAAGAAAAACTCCAAAGTTACATATTGAGGCTTGTGAGTAGAAATTAAGGAGCGAATACTCCTTGTAAAGGATTTGGATATGTGATATAGACTATATGGGCTCAGCAGGGGTAGATGGGTGTCATGGATTTTTGTGTCTTCAAGTAAGTGGGTAATTTCTACAAGGTTTTTTATTTTATGGGAGAGAGTTTTCTTAAGATGAGAGGGAATCTGTCCTAAAGAAAGGATAAAAGAGAAATGAACTTGGTTGGAAGAGATTGGAACTTTACTCATGCTTATCTGGGCGTCTTTGTACTCATTTTTATCAATAATAACCTTCCATTGTCACTTGAAAAGCATTTGACTACGATAATACAGTGATACCCTAACTGGAGGGTTATGGGGATAATAGGAGATCAACGACGATATTATAGAACAGATCTGTAAAAAAGTTCTAAGATACACAAAGAAAATTGGCAAGTAAGACCCCAGGTATGCTAGTTAAGACACAAACCATTTCTCCTTAATAGGCGTAAACTCTCAAGGCCTGCCTTGTAAGGATCTAAGTTAATCAATCTTCTTAGCATAACTCATAACTCAAATAGGATCATAGGTCCTATACTTTTTGATGCACATGATCCTTATATAAAGGCAAGTGCAGAGTACACTTGTATCTCTGTGTGACAGAAGTAAATTTATTAAAGACTTAAACTTTTAGGGGAGAGAGAGAGTTAGAGAGAAGATGTAGGGAAACACACAATTGTTAATGATAGTAATATCTTAGATACAATGAAGCTTCGTTACAATAAAAGAAGTCTTTTGCTTATATAAGCAAAGGAAGTTACAAAAGATAAAAGTGTCTAGATAAGATTAATGTCACATCACACCCAACGGATAAGAGCAACATCACATAACCTATTCTAGATAAGAACAACCACTTCAACTATAGATAAAAACGATGTTACATCGCATAGTAATTGTATAAGAACAATGTCACATTACAAAGACACATAAACATAAAGACAAACAATATTAAATAAAGGGACCCATAATAGTACGTGGAATTCTAATCATCATCCCCGTCAGATAGATTCTTGCCACAATTGTAGACTGGACAGGGAAACTCCTTTACTTGTACTACTAGTATCATCATTGTTTGTTCTTCTTCTTTTACCAAGGCTCGCTTCTTTAGTGTATAAATTTTGAAAAAGTTTATTGAGCTCCTCTTTATTGATGATAGGAATATCATCATTAAGATCTTGAGCATCTTAGAAAGAGGAGATTGGGTTTTGAGATGGTCCTGCAGTATCCAGGCTGGAAGAAACTTAAGTTTGATATGGTCCAGCAGGGTCAAATTCCAAATCTATTGGGTCATTTGGGATGTCAAAGTTTGATATTTTGGGTTCAATAGGAACAAATTCTCCTAGGTAAGGAATAGATGTAAAGATAATTAGGGGTGTATGCTTAGGAAAATGGTTTTTTTCCTTAAGAAAATCTTGAAGGTTTTTAAGGACATTTGCCTTATACCTTGGCCATTAGAGTGAGGTATGCTAGAAGAAAACTTGATTATTAGAGTGGGTTGCTCCAATATGGGTTGTGTTGTATGGTTGATGAAGAATAAAGAAGCATTGAGCAGATTTATTTCTAATGAAATCTCCTATAACCTATACCGTTCAATGACTAGTGCGAGTTTCATCCTCTATTGCACTAGTGATTGGTACCATTCAAGGAAGGTCCATATGAGAGAACTTTCATTTTGTCTAACACATAAGTGTTAATAGACTTGTAAGGGAGGAAGGGTGATAGCACATGTATAAAGGGCATAAAGTGCCCATAGGTACCGTAATGCATTTTCTGAAAGTGAACCATTAATAAAGAACACATTAAGGTATGATGCTCGAAGGTTGAACAAGGAGGGGTAGCAATGTAGTTTTGTTTGGCTGAGGAAGAGGTGGAGATAACAAAACAGGCTTAGTCGAGAAAGAGAGCCTATCTCATCAATAGTAGTGGGTATACCTGCAATAGGAGGGAAGAACTTCTTTGTTCTTGCAGTGGTAGGCAGGTCAACCATTGAGAGGAGGAAAGGGATATTTCTAGAGGAAGTGATAAGGCTACTATACTTTTGAGGCCGAGAGAGGAAATTAGCTAAGATGTTCTGGTGGCCTTTGATGTGGTGGACTATAAATTTATAGTGGGAGAACCAAGCTTTCCAACAAAATAATTGGCTTTCTGATAGCAATTTTCTGTTTGGATCTAATATCTTTGGAAAGGATATATTGTCCATTTCCACTATAAAGAGAGAAAGGTTAAAGTAGAAATTAAACTTTTTATATACCTCTTTTGATTGCCGGAATCTCCTTGTAGATTGGACGATAATGCATTTCCAATTGTTTAAATTATCTACTAGCATATCCACAATAGAATCTTTTCCCATCGATTTTTTTTATTAAGATTGCTTCTGAGAAATCTTCATTAGCATCAATCTATAAGATTCGTTTTCCTTTTTCAGGACTCTTCAGTAGAGGTGGATGTTGATTGATCTTCTTTAATTGTTGAACTTCCTTTGTCTGATCTGGACCCCATGGTGGTGACTTTTTCTTTAATAGTTTTGATAACTGGCTAACATATTCTGACACGTGAGGGATAAAATCTCTAATATAATTTATGATTCACATAAACTGTTGTATCTACTTAAGAGTGAGATTAGTACTTGGGAATTTTAATAGTTCACCAGCTATATATGGGTCAGGCTGGTAAAAGCCATCATGAAATTTCATACCTAAAAAGTCAATATGGGACGCACAAATTTGGCTTTTACAGGTCGAGAGCATAATCCTATATCTCTTTGTGAGATCCAAAAATTTTTGCAATAGGACTTTATGCTCTTCTTGGTTTTGAGAGTAAAGCAGAATGTTATCGATATAAATTAAAGCACTGGATAAGATATTATCATAGATTTTGGTCACGACTCTTTGATACAATGATTGGGTGACTTTTAGTCCAAATGACATAACTGTCCACTAGTACCGGTTCATGTCCACTAGCATTGGGCATTAGGAATGCAAACAAAATGCTATCTTGTGTTAATCTTTTGGATCAATACCCAATTTCCAAAATCTAGCTTTCAAATTAAAATTTGAAAATATTTTGGTTTCTTTTAGAAATAGCACTATGTATTGATCTTAGGTAGAAGAAACTTGTCATCATGAAGAAAATGATTTAAAGGCTTTTAATCAATAGATAACCTCTTTTTTCTCTAGTTTTTTTGTTCTTTTTTCCACATAAAATGCTTGGCATGCCTAATTTGATTTGCTTGGCTCAATCAGTCCTTGCTTTAAAAGTATAACACATTCTTCTTGTGTCATCTTTAAGTCATATGGATTCATTCCTAGATGAGTGAATTTTGTTCGATTACTATCATTCATTTTTCTTAAATGGTGATTAGACATAGAAATCTGAATTTTGCCGTAAAGGATGTGGGTGTTTGAATTGATCATGGCTTTCTGAGTAATACTGTAAAAGTTGATCTATGATATCTTCATATCTAGAAGGAACGTCTTGTAGTTCGAATATATTGCAATCTTCAGTGTACTTCCAAAAATCATGTTTGTAATGAATCCCTTTTGGAAAAATTTATAACTTTTTTGCTTGGCAATAAACATCTATCCCAATAAGTATGTCAGGACTAGGAAGATTGCTTCCTAATATTTTTGTCCAAACAAAACAACTTGGAAGAAATTGATTCCAATTCTTCTCTTTATGATAAGATCTATCTTGAAGGATTTGCCATTTGCTGTAGTAAAATCTTCTTCATATGGTTTCCTTTCTTCTGTAAGAAGGATATGGGGCTTCATTACACTTCTACAAGAGCTTATATTAGTCGGGTTGTCGAAGCTCCCAAAATAATTCCAATTCTCCAAACTTTTTTAGTAGTCGTGGAACTAGGTTGAATCCCTAGAGAACTAAACAATAGCGTCTTAATTTCAAGTAATAAAAGTAAATGAGGGGTTTGATTAAATAACTGATTAACTGAAATTAATATGAAAACAAATTAAATCAATTCAATTTAAATATGAGAAAGTCAAGATTACAAAACTCCAATTCAAGGAAAATATCTAATCTAATTGTAACATTGATCATTGGTTTAAAAAAGAATATTTTCATAATTCAAGCGGTTAGTCCGAAACATATTAGGATAGCCATAATAAGTCTCAAATTTTCCTAAATTAATCGGTCCAAACCCAGCATCCAAACCAAAACTTATCATCTATTGACTGGGTGTGATAACATTCCATATCAAAAAAATGATAGTAATAAGCTCCATAAAAAAGACTAAACCCTAAATTAAATAATCGAGATAGCTACAATTATTCAATTTAGTTTTCTTATTTATCATAAATTAAATATGAAAATTTATAAATAACCTATTTGCTACTTGTACCATTTCTTTATGACAATTACAAATCATTGAATTCCTAAATAGTAATAGAATAATCAATATCAAATTAAATTGTCAAATTAATCGAATATTAATCATTCATGAAATATGAGAACTCAAAACAAGAAGTACTTTAATTAAAACATTAATAAAGTTGAGAACACAAAACCTCACAAGATTACAACTAGAATATCGAATCCCCTTGAATCAGAACGATTGAGTTTAGCCACACATGGCTTTTGCTCAAATAACAAAAATAGAAGAAAGACTAAGAATTGCAAAAAACGTAAGAAGAGAGAACCTTTTTCTGTTGTGAGAAATGTCCCTCTTGTAGGGTTTTCTAATCTAATCCTAATCTAACTCTAACTTGAAAAGATGTCTATCTAAAATGAATTCAAATTCCTATATGATAAGGATAAGGATAAGGATAAGGCGAAGTCTTTTAGTTAAACTCCAACTCTTCAAGTGATCAGCCTTATCCACTGCATCAATCTCTTCACTTTATCCAAAATTTGTCATTATCATCAATAAATTCCTAATTTGATGCAATATCTACTTTTCATCTCCTAAAACAAAACAAACGTTAATTTTAACATTTAAGCACAATAATAAATTCAAAATAAAAGAGACAATATCAAATAATATGTCAAGCTGAGATCTTATCATATATCCATATAACAAATGGTTGGAATTAGTTTTTGATACTTTTCTAGGAGCAATTGGAGCTTGACATATGGTCGTAACTACTGGCCTTTTGGGCTCTATTACGTCATGTACATTGGGTTATCATCTTCTTCTTCAAGAGAAGAGGTTTCATCATCAGAAGATTTGCTATTAGGGATTGCAAAAAGAGTCTCTTTATCTTCACTAGATTGTTCCTAAAAAAGAGACTCGATGTCTTCATCATCTCTAATGGGCATCATGGCTTCCTTGGATTGTAGGATCTTCATATCTTTTTTGGTTTTCTAGGGCATCTTTTTGCATAGTGGTCAGATTTTCCACAAATATAACATCGGTTTGACTTTCTAACATCAGAAGCACGCCTTCTGAAGAATCTTATTCTCTTTTTCTTCTTTATGTTGAAAGGATGACTTCTCAACGGTTTTCTCCTGAAGTGTTTTCCTTTCTTTATGTGAATGCACATTGCTTCGTATCTGTGCATTTTATCTTTAAGTATGACTTCTTGCATGTTTGTTTGAGTTGAGGCCCACCTTTTAGCATAACTTTGAAGAACGTATGTTGCTTACATAATTTATCTAGTGTCACCAAAGCTAATTGATAGATTTGTTTAGAGAGATTTCAAACATATCCCTATGAGGGGAATTGATTTTTCTCTATAATTCAGGTTGCAACTTATCAAGAAGGGAAGCAATAAATGTGTATTGAAAATTGACATCGCTGAGGGCTTCGAGCCCAAAGTGAGAGCCTATGGCTCAACGTTAGGGCTTTTGAGCCCAAGTGATATCGGAGTCTCAG
>JANIIA010000007.1:2550162-2563203 GCA_027478495.1 Erythroxylum alaternifolium | reverse complement strand
TATGAATGTGCATTCCCAATGTTTTGCATTTTGATTTACTAATAACATGAATTGATGGATTATAATTAGTGAATTGGAAAATTATTGTTACAATTGAGTAATTGATGAGGAGATATGTGCATCTAATCTAAGAAAAATGTTAAAGAGCAAGAAAAATTGATATATAAGAATTTAGGTTGATTAGGCCTATGAAATGGTGACATGTGACATTGGGAATAAGTGACAAATGGCTCAGTTAAATGGATGATGAGTGGCTTGAGTATAATTACTACAAGTGGCCCTTTAAATTTGTGAAAAATGGCACCTTAGACTTGAGACATGTGGAGCAATGGAATGGTGACATGTGTAGCTTCACAAATGGTGACATATATAGCCTTACAATTAGTGACATGTGGAGCCTTACAATTGGTCACATATGTAGCCTTATAAGTAGTAACATATGGGAAACAGAGGAGCATTTGAGGAAATAATACCCCTACCATTTTACACAATCACGTATGAATTTCGAGGACGAAATTTGTTAATGGGGGAAGAATTGTAATAACTCGTTTCTACCCTTAAGGATTAATTGTTAGATTGAGCCATATCATATGAGAATATATGAAGAGCATTCCATTGGCATTCATTATATTAGCATACACACATATGACTCATAATTTAGAAAACATTGCAAGATAGTATATGCACTCAATTGACATATTCGGGTTATGGAACGAAAATGAATGTAATATGAATGTTCATTCCCAATGTTTTGCATTTTGATTTGCTAATAACATGAATTGATGGATTATAATTACTGAATTGGGAAATTATTGTTACAATTGAGTAATTGGTGAGGTGATATGTGTATCTAGTCTAAGAAAAATGTTAAAGAACAAGACAAATTGATATATGGGAATTTAGGTTGATTAGGCCTATGAAATGATGACATGTGGCATTGTGAATAAGTGAAAAATGGCTCAGTTAAATGGATGATGAGTGGCTTGAATATAATTGCTATAAATGGCCCTTTAAATTTGTGACAAATGGCACCTTAGACTTGTGACATGTGGAGCAATAAAATGGAGATGTGTAGCTTCACAAATGGTGATATATATATCCTTACAATTGGTGACATGTGTAGCCTTATAGGTAGTGACATATGGAGGTTTAAATGAGTTACATGTGGAGCTGAAAGTAAATGACACATGGACTAATATAATAGTAACATATGGACCAATAGAAGGATAACATATGTAACAATATAATGGTGACATATAGACCAATGGAATGGTGACACATGAATTAGTTTGACTTTCTTTGAATTTTCTAGAGAAAATCAATGAAAAAGGTAATAGAAGTGACAGTGACGGTCAACTCTAAGGTTAGAAGAGGAGAAAAATGAAAATAAGAGGAGAGAAAAGGGGGGAGAGAAGAGGAGAAGGAAAGAGGTTATCAAGGTAAGTTGAAATTTTGGTTTCAATTTCATCATTCTCTTTCGATCTATCTTTCATATCCTTAGAGCACGAATTTACAGAAACTCAAAGATTGAAAATTGTAGATATGGGTCTTAACTTGATCTCTATGAATGTTGCTTAAGAAAATAGTGACTAGAGCTCGAGTTATGTCTATTTCCCCAATACTGCCTGTGATAGACCTCTATGTTGGAATATGTTAGATGGAGTGTTTCCACTGAACAAGCATCTGGATTTTATCCATATCTTAATCTGTAGATATCCAAATGGGATATTTTTAATTTAGATTAAACTAGAGACATATGGATACATTTTTCATAAAGGTTCAAATTTGAATTCTGTCTATAAGGGTTTTGAAATTTGGCTTGAAGTTGAGTATTGGGTGCTATCGTTGTTTGAGAATAGTCTTTAGTATTTTGGGAATAACTTGCAGAATACTAAACCAATCTGAATAAATTTTATGTCATTATAAACTTAATAGATATAGGAACAATTGTTTGGAGAATGTGTTGCCTAAATACCTCATTTTCTAGGTTATAATGATCATAAAAAATTGACATGAAAATTTGTCCTGAGAAGAACTGAAAAAAATTGCAGGAAAAATGGAAGATTCACGTCGTGCAAGATCGTGCACCCCTGGTTTCTTCTTTTACTTATTACAAGTTTTTACATATTTTAGAAAGACCCAAATCTAACATAAGGTGTTTCCTATAATTCATTTAGACTAGAATGAAGCTTGAATTGAACTTAGTTGATGATGGATAAAGTGATTAAATATGTGATAGACATATGATTGATGATATTAGATTAACTAAGTTTTTTGATCTATGAACCTAAGTGCAAATTTAACATACACAAATGATGATGTTAATGGTCAAGTGATGTAATTAGGGATAAATAGCTAGGATAGTCAATTGAGCATGAATTGAACATGATACAGATACACATGCATGGTTAAGCAATGATATGATTGATCAACTTAGTAATATGTGGATTATGTGTGTTGTATGATATAAAAGCACAAGTTGACCAACAATATCGAGACACTGTTGAACCATCAAAGCAATAGCTCACTTGGAGTATACTATGAGTTAACCTAGCATTGTCAACTCAATTATATGTTCTTTTCTGTTTGAGTTATATATGTAGTGAGTTGACTTAGATGTATTTCACTTCTTTAATTTTTACATACCAAACTGTTACTGGTGTGATTGTGATAATTCCAGACATTGATTATTTGAGGAGATAATTATTCAGGACTGTATTAGAATTACTCATTTTATGTGAATTTAATTAAATAAGTGATACTTAAAATTCTTGTTAAATGTTGGACTAAGGTCCAATGATAAATGTGAATGTGAATGGAATGAGTGATGCTCAACTGAATGTTGAATGCTGAACTTTGATCCGATGATTGTGATATATGACTGTACGTTAAGTGAGATGATGCATTTCATAACATTGATATACATGTTTAAATAAAGGAATTATGACCGAAGTGACTAGCCTGAAATAAGCCTGGTATCCACGAAGGATATGGGTCAGTTGCTGAAAGAAGCTTGATATTCACAAGGGATATAGGTTAATGCCTGAAATAAGCCTAATATCCACAAAAGATACAGGTTAATACTTGAAACAAGCTCGATATCCACGAGGGATATGGGATATTAATAGGCACTCGGTCACGACAAGATAAAAATGAAAGTAGAGTCTCATGTGCATTGCATATATATATATCTTTATATGTACCATATGAATGGTTATAAAACATTATTTAATTGTGTTAACCCAATGTTGTGCAACCTTGTATACATGTTGATGAGATGAATGATTAGATTACTCTAAAATGATTATATGAAATGTTTATATTCATAATGTGTTTCTCGAAATATGTGTATATATATTGTGAATTGGTATACACAACTGGAAGATGTGTTAAATAAGATATGATTTTGAATAATATGATATACATGTGAATTTGGTTATTGCTTGTAATATTTATGTCCTGACATAGGTAAGCGCATCGATGATGGTTCACTCACTGAGTTCACAAAACTCATCCCAATATTGCAATTTTTTTAGGCTTAGAGGAGTTACCAGTTAGACCAACTAGAGTCTAACCACTGTATTCGGATAAGAGTTATTCGGGATCAGTTGTACCTGCATATGTTTGTAGTCTTTCTTTTGTATTTTAAAATTGTATTCCACAAATATTGTACATCTTTTATGTGAATTGAAAAGTGTAATGACTGTATGACTAGAAATGTTTTGTATTAGGCCCAGTTGATTATTACAATATCTGTTGATGTGTTAATTGTTGTAACACTTACGATTAAAAGTGTTTTTGAACAAAATAGGTTGAGAATGATTCTTTGTTTCCAAACAAATGCGTGTGCTATGTGAAAATTTTGTGTAATGGGTTTGATTGACTGTCCTAGCATGCCACCCTTGTAGAGTATGTTCTCGAATGCAGACGATAGGTTTGGGAATATGCCCTATGAGATTGGGATGCTACAAGTGATTGGGTATGTTGAGAAATCGTTCAATTAATTCCATTTAATTTGATTAAGGATAATTAATTACACCTTGAGAGAGGGTATTTAATACATTTGGAAATCTTAGGTGAGATATAATTCTATTAATAAAATAGGAGGGAGACAAAATAAGAAAAAAGTAAGCTTTAGTCTTTAGATTCTTGAAATCCAATTTTCTGCATTTAGGTATTCTTTATTGTTCATTATTAGTCTTTCAATTTTAGTTTAATTTTTCAGGTTATTTCTATTAGACACTTTCATTTCTTGAACAAAGTTTGATCTAAATTAAGTGGTACCTGGGTATCAATCCTTGTGGGATCGATATCTGCTTTTTAACTATAAGACATGACCTGTATAGTTGCGGTTTTCAAGCGTAAAACTAGGAGTTGTTTTTCAATCAACATTAATACATATTGATTTTGTTAATTAATGTTATTCTTTATTGATTAAATTTTAAGAATCAGTATTAGAGCCACTTCTATAAGTTTTAAAATTATTTTTACCTTTCTTTTTTTTTTAAACAATTTCCATGTTCTTCTTATCAGGTTCTTTTACACCTATTATTAACTACCTTTATTAACAATTGGCATATTATTTTTAGAGGTATAAACATTTTATTTATCGTTTAAACAAGTGTTTATGTATGTTTTGGGCTAAAATAGCTAGGATTTTCAAAGTTCAATCCATGACCAAACTCTTTTGTTATTTTATCTCTTTTTTTAGTGGTTTTTATTCAAATTGATATCTTATATCACACTTTCTTTTTGGAAGAAGAATAAAACCTATATGAAATCCCCATAATACAATTACGAAGAAGTGAAATCTTATTGACTCGATTTGTGGGTCAAAGATTGGTTATATAACCCATCTGGAGGTTGAAGATAAAATATTTACAAATTTTCCAATGTTGAATATTTACAATTTTGCTATGGTTAAATATTTACGATTTTGCCACTATTAAATATTTTTAATTTTCCCAGTGTTGAATATTAATAATTCTATCACTAGTTAGTAATATTTATATTTATGTTTATGCATGTAAATGTACAACTTTTTCACTACTTATATGTTTATAGTTTTGTCACTAAAAAAAATATTTTGTCATTGCTATTATTTTGATAGGGGTGTCTTGACATGTTTTATTTACACTGAATATTATATTCATTTATATGATAACTTTGCTATATTTTGGATAATTTTATGTGTCCTTTTTGCTAGTTATCATTTTTTAGTGTAACATTTTGATTATGTTGATCTTATTATCATTTTTTAATGTAATTGAATATTATATGCTTATCAACTTACCTCTCGTAATTTTAAGTATTTAAATATTTTTATTAATATTTTTCTCCTAATGTTGATCAATTTCTTTGCTAAGATTTATATGGGTAATGAAATTATCATATCAATAAGTTTACCGTTTGATAAGATGCTTACATTGGTGAAGAGAATCCATTTAATATTATGAATTGACAAAATTTTACTATCATTGGCAAAATTTTACTATCTTATCAATAATTGATTGATGTATTTAGTTATAATATTTATTATAATTTTCTTTTTTATGAATTAGTCCATTTTTATGCTCAATGAACTTTAGAATTTGATGACTAATTTTTTGGATCATTTAAGGAAGTTGAAACAAGAATGAATAGCATTGCATAATAATGTTGTTTTTATGATTTTTCCTGAAATTTGAGTATTCCTAAAATGTTTTCCATTTTAAAAGTTAATAGGACTAATAATAAATAATAGGTTGAACCTCTTATGATGATGAAATTGGATATGACTGTAAGAGAGGAATCTCCTGCTAAACCCACAACTGAGACTTAGTGGTGATAAGAAGATTTATAATAACTGTGAGTACTCAAATTAATGTTGATTGATGATCATGAGGTATCATATAGAGGAATTCATTCGTGATAATGTTCTAAAGGTTGAGAATGTCAAGGAATTTCTTAAAATTAGCAATAAGAAATAGAAGAATTCTTTTTAATAGAAGAATTATTTTTAATCATATCATATTATCTATTTTAAAGATGACATTGGTATAAGTTAATGACCTAAGATAATTGTATTTAAAGAATGCCTAATTATTGTCCCAAATCATGTCACTTCCCCTATGGTTAACCAGTATCCAATAGCCATTCGAGATAGACCTTATTGAATAAGTAGCATAAGAAGATTCAAATATAATCATAAAAGAACTATCTTTAAGGATATTATAAAGGGTTTGTAGACTTGCAATTTCTAATGACTATATTGTGTACCTATAAAAACATAAATATTTCACTTGTGACACCTCTAACCCAATAACCTATAAGGAATCCTTTTTAGTCCTCAATCTAATTCTTTGATGGATGTTATGAATGACGAGATGAACTCAATGTCACAAAAATAAAATGTGGAGCTCTGTAGAGTTATTAAAAGGTTTTGGAAACATAGATGGAAATGAGTATTTAAAACCAAGCATGATACCAAAGGATAAGTGAAAAGGTATAAAGAAAAGCTACTAACTAAGGGTTATAAACAAGAAGAAGGTATTGTCTACAAAGAGACCTCTCCTATTTCCATAAAAGAATCTCTATAAATAAGTAGTTGCGGCTCATTTTGAACTAGAGCTTCAGTAAATGGATTGTAAAAATGGCTTTCTTAAATGGAGACTTAAGCCAAGATGTATACATAGTTAATCATACTAGTTTTAAGATAGTTAGGAAAGAAAATATGTTTTTTAAGTTCTATAAGTCAATTTATAAGTTAAAACAAACTTTCTATAATGTTATATTAAGTTTGATGAAATTGACTCCACTAATGATTTTAAGAAAAATATTATCAATCAATATATATAAATAAAGGTCAGTAGGAACAAGTACATATTTTTAGTTTTATTTATTGATGATATATCACTTGCTACTAACAATATCAATATATTAATTAAGATAAAATAACTAGACATCAAAGATCTTGGTGAATTATTATAAGTTTTGGGCATATAGATTCTTTATGATCGGGCTAATGATATTCTCAAATTTTATTAAAGTATCTGCATTGATCATATCTTAAAGAGATTTAGTATGTAGTCTTATTCTTAGAGAAAAACTCCAATTATGGAGGGTGATAAGTTCTCTAAGTCCTAATATCTTATCAAATGAAAGCAAACCCTTAGGTTTCAATTGTTTACAGCCTAATGAATACTCAAGTATACACATATCATAATATTGTCTTTATGATTGGTATACCTGGTAGATACTTAAGCAATTCTAGACAAAGCCATTGAAAATTGGCTAAGAAAATCTTGTGGTATCTTCAGGGTACTAAGGGTTTTATATTAACATATTAAAATACCAACAATTTTTGAAGTGTTCAATTTTGGTTACCTTGATTATGCAGGTTACATGGATGATAAGAAATCCATTTCTAAGTACATTTTTGTGGTGGCATAAGGAGTTATATGAAAAAGTGTCAAACAAACACTTATAGCTTCTTAGATTATGGAGGCCACTTTTCATGCAATATGGTTCTGGAACTTTAATTCATTATTAAGAGTTATAGACTACATTTTGAGATTGTTGAAATTATACTATAACTATTCTATATCTTTCTCTTATGGTATAAAGAGCCTTCTCACTCCAAGTATATTAACATTAATTTCTACTTTGTCAAAGAGTGAGTTAAATAATATCTCATTACTACTAAGCACATACATTCAAGTAACATATTGGCTAACCCATTAACAAAACACTTACCTATCTGTATGTTTATAAGCATGTCTCTAGTATGGGATTATTAAGAGCCTAGTTTTCTTTTTTTAGTGAGAGTTTTTATTCTATGTATGTTTTATGAGGATTGGTTAGATTTTGCATAATAAATCCATTTATAGAGTTTGTCATTGTTTATGATAATTTATAACTTCACATCTTCGATAAGTGATAAATTGATGATGTTCATTCTATTAAATCTATAATGATGTTAGTGTTATACATTTGGATTCGTATCGGTTGATTATATATGAACCATATATCTTATCGATGTGTTTGAATGATTAATTTGGCTATACATATTCTTGTAAAAGCATTGTGATATGATTATACAGTCCAGTTATAATAATATTAAATTAATTAATATGAAATAACATAATCCATTGATAATTAACATCTTAATTATATGCTTGTGACATTAGATTCATTTAAGGATGGACACCATATTGCTAATTAATTGCTAATCATACTATTGGCCTTAAGTCTATTTACCAATGTTACCCAAGCCTATCAACTTAAATTGATGTATTTTTGACATGTTGTTAAGTTTAGTGTTAAATGGCGGTGTTTAGCAGAGATTAGTGAATTTGATTCAAAGTACCCTAATTTTCTTTTCTAATTACGTTGATTATTAGCTTATAACAATCTACTAAGGAATAATGATATTTAATCAATTTTCATCACCTTTAATAGTTAGTATTTTAATCTTATTATTTATATATGCTTCATAACTACAAAATCTTATTTAATTTGTGGTGGCACATCGAAATTGTTATTTTAATGCTATCATTTGTTGCCTAAATTTTAAAAGAGAATTTCTTGGTAAAGCATTGAATTTCATTTTCTTAGAATTTTATATTGTTAATTTGCTAATTATTAATAAAGCATTGAATTTCATTTTCTTAGAATTTTAGATTGTTAATTTACTAATTAATACAAGATTTACACTATGGTGCATAATTATTTTTGAGGTTTATTGATTTAGTAACCACATTAGGATATTAGTGAAAAACCTATCTTGGCAGCTGATTAAAACTACTGAGACTTATCAGTTACTAATGCATATGAAAATATATATGCCTTTTTCTTAGCTCCTTTTCCTTTTCTAATTTTCTCTTATTACTAAAATATATTTGATAGTTCAATTTACTTAACTTCGTCTTTGTTTTCATGGAGTCATACATACCCGCTTCACTTATTTGGTTAAGATAATATTTATTGAAGTTTGCAAATGCATATGTGATTTATTAAATTAGCAACTAGAGCTTTTTATATGAAATAAGGAGTCATATATTCCTTTAGATTTATATAATAGAACTAATTAGAGTATTTAATCACCTGGGATCATTTTTATGATTACTGGTTTGCTGCTAGATAAATTTATTTTTCTCCCATGTTTATTATAAGAATATTCATGTTTTATATGAGAAGTGGCTTAGTTAGGGTGAAGCTTTGAAAACTTATATTTGATACAATGAGTGTGTTTATGGCTTTTGGTAACTCATAATGGGTATGCTAACTCCATACAATGTAAACTTTGTTTTTTTAAGTTTCATTCAAATGAAATTCCAAGAGTAAATAATGGAAATATCTTTGAAGAAGGAGATCCATAGTATGATGCAATGATTATTTAAAAGGTAGGGTGAATTATATCAAAGTTCGGTGAAAAAGGATCAAACACAAGTGGTATTAAAAAAAGTCAATCCTTATATGAGATACTTTAGAGGTATCAAGTCAAAAGATCACTTATACAATTATTACAATATGAATTTTCGTAAATATGTAAGAAATTATTCAAATAGAATTCTTATATTGGGTGAATTTAGTAAACACATTCTTTACCAAGCATGAACACATTTGTTTAAATATCTATATCCTTTAGTCTATAATAAGCTACTTCTTTCATAAAAATTATAAATCGTTATAGTATTTATTATCTATTAATGTCCAATCTTAATAAAATAATGATTAAGAACAAATTAGGAATAAATATATAAATGTAATATAATTCTTATAGTTATGATCTTATTATAATTTCATTTATAATGTACATTTATCTCATGTACTTTATCTTATACATCAGTTAATTCAACAAATATACATAAGATAAATAATGCTTTTAAATAATTATATTACAAAAACTATAACCAACTGATTGACTATTAGGCTAAAACTAATAATCTTCCATTTGAACTAAGTCAATTGTTTAAGTATCTTAAACCATATCAATATATGATGATCGTAATATTACTGGGTAATGGTTTAGTGAGAGAATTATACAAAATTCTCTATAATGAATATTTAATTAAATCTTACAACTGTCATCTCAATTGTTAATATAATTATTAGAAACTACCTAAATACATACTTGGATCCTTAATGAGATATTAGCTTCTTTCACTTGCCTAATGGATTTTCTATAGTACATTAGTGTTTTTGTAACACACCACTACCATAGAGCATATGCTCGAATATCCAAAGAACATTCAAGAACATACCCTATGAAAGTGGCATGTTAGAGCAATCACATTCACTTATTATGGCATCATACAAAACATAAGTAGTCAAAAGATCAATTGTTCCCATTTCATTCACAAACATAATTTACATTGTGGCATTACATTTCATAATCCATATATTTACATCATTAAAAGCATTTAAGTGTTTACTACTCTTTTATAGAATGTTCTACATAAAATAAGAAACTACTTAAACACAATCTACAACTCCTCAGATATCAGCTGACTAGACCTTTGAACCATTCTTGTTTCCCAAAATTGACACTACTAGTTTGCCTTAGAAACTAGGTCTCCCTCGTACCTGAAAATCAACGTTGCAATTTTGATGAGATTGAGAACTCAATAAGTGAACCATCATTGATGTGCTCACTCAAGTCAGAACATAAAACATCACTAATATGAAACTAAATTCATAATATATCTCATCTTAACAATGCATCATGAACTTCATAATTTCATATACTCATTTAAGAATAATTCATTCTTCTATCTCAGTCATTCATATCTTTAACGTGTACACGAAGCAACATGTACACAAACATTGCATATCTTTATATTAATATAATTTAAGACTTTTTCCTAATCATTCATATGATACATTTGAAAATATAATGGCAAATGCATATGCAAATGTGACTCCACTTTCATTTTTATTTTGTTATGACCGAGCACCTATTTACTATCCCATATCCATTGTAGACATTGGACTCATTTTGTTTACTGTCCCGTACCTATTGTGGATACCAAGCTCATTAATAACTGAGTCTGTGGCTCTTTGTGTAACATTTTTTAGCTTTAAGCTCTTTTTCACACTGGTCACTCCGGTCACATCCCTTTTATCTGATCATGCATAACAATGTGATGCATCATTTCACAAAAGGTACTATCAGTAATTTCCATTTATTGTGCACATTCATTTTCATATATTCATTGAATCTAAGTCTGACATTCAACATTTTGTTGAGTATACATTTTTCCATATTCACATTTAATTAGGAAGCACTCTCAATACATTCTCAAATATCAATCTCATCGGACCATCAATGTCCAAAATTATCGCAATCATATCAATAATAGTTTAATAACTAAAATTTAAACAGAAATAAATCAATCATGGCGAGAAAACATCTAGGTTAACTCATAATACGCTCTAGATAACCTATTTCCTTGATGATCCAGTAATGTTTGGACGTTGACGTCTAACTAGTGCTTCTTTAATCATGCAATACACACATATTGTACACATTACTAAATTGATCAATCATATACATATTAACTCATGCACATATATATATGTCATGCTCAATGCATGCTCAATTGACTTTCCTCATGTATGTATCTTTATTCACAAATCTTAACCAATCATACATCAAAACTTTGATATAACTAATTTGCAATTAGGTTTATACCTTAAGTAAACTTGATTATTCTAAATTCATCAATCATACATTCATCAACCTCTTTTATAGTATTATATAATTACACAATATCTCAATTCTCATTCATTCATTCCTAATGCATTATTCATATCCTTTGGATAAAATTTCTATTCATAAGAACATCTTCATTCCATTAACACTTATAAATTCCAAACTTAGATACATTGATATTAAACAATCCTTAAATTATAACATCAATTAACAACCTAAAGTTATCAAACACTTAACCAACTTATCCAACATCAAATTAGGTTCATTTTAAGCCTCAATCAAGTCCAAATGCACCATAGTAAAGTAACTTATCCTTAGTTCGTCCAATAATCACACAAAACAATATTTTCTTTACTTTATGGCATTTCTCATAATCCTGTATGCATTCCCACAATCGTGGGATGAGTGAATCAAAAATTCACCATCCAATTCGTTCAATTTTTTCCAGATTTTTACATCTTTATACCAAACTCAAAGCATCTTCTTAATAGTTCATCAAACCTTAATTAAACCTGAATTATACTCCAATTCCTCATCAATATCATCTCTAATTCCAACTCAAAATTATTCACTTGGTAGTTCACAAATTATTGTCTTTCATGCATCAAAAATCAAAACAGAAACTATCATTCATTATCATGCACATAGTCCTAGTTCTTTCTTATTCAAGAACACTCCATTAGCATTTTCCTTTAGCATAAATTCACCTTCATTCTAGTTCAAATCCCAGCCTAATTTATCCATAAAAAATAACCAAATTCATTCAACATATTCTAGTACACTGTAGTATCAACATCATATACATTTCATTCCAATTCAATCATCATTTTTATTATATTAAACCATGCCATAAAGATCATATTTCTACTTACTTGTTAAGCTCAAATTCCACCTCAATACATCAAGTTAAACTAGCTCTCCATTCATGCAAGCTCATCACAAACTCAAGGTGGGCATAGGCTAGTTTTCAAGAACAAGACGACAATAGATAAAAAATAGTAGGTTATAGCTTTCTTGGTGCAGGATTTTGTGACGAGTTTGGAGTGGTAATTAGTAGGAATGAAGTAAAATTACAGAGCTATGGGAGTGTGAGAATTTTTGGTGGAGAGGAAGAATGACGACAACAGAAACATTTTCTGTATGAACTTGATTCAACTAGGTGCAAGATGTCATCCTCTTTCAATGACATATATCATTAGGCATGTAAGCCATTTGCCCACTTAATATGTTGCCATTTGTGTAACATCCCCTCACCAATTGCTAGTGAATAGTGACATATGCATGCATTATACATGCACATGCATAATAGATAAGTGAATGTTGCACATGAATAGTTGTACATGCAT
>JANIIA010000007.1:2536614-2550062 GCA_027478495.1 Erythroxylum alaternifolium | reverse complement strand
ATCTTTAAGCAAGATTCCTCCTGTTTGCTGCTGTTAAATTCATTTCCTTAATGAAAAAATTTGGGTGTATTCAGTACTTTTTTGTATATGATAAGCTGGTTCCTTATTTTCCGCTTTGAGCTACACTTGCAGTTGAAAGTTTCTGATTTTTAGGTGGACGTATGATCTTTGGAAGTGAGTGAGGCGGTGCCAAATCCGTGAAAAAGTGAGATCTTGCTTTTCCGAGAGGATCATTAGTTTTGAAGTTCATTTGTAGCCTTATAGTCGTTACGAATGCTCGATTATCTCTCTCGACAAAATGAGAAGTAGAAAGAGAAGAAGTTCGAATCCTTTGTTTCGAGAATTTCATTTGGTAATCAGAACTTCGTTTCTTATGACTGAAGTATTAAAAGTAATTATATTGGGACTAGTTGGCTGCCAAAAGTTGATGTACCCTTTTCCGGATAATGCATTTTTGTTATTAGATGATCTGAATTTTCATACTTCTTCATCTCTAATTTTCGATCTAAATTGAGTCGTACAATATATTTCAAATATTTTTTATCTTCTTCTTTTCTGTTTTACCATTGCATGTTCAACGTAGCTGTGTACACATGTTAAGTCTTCAATAGCCATCGAGGTGAAAGTGAAACTCTGTTACCAATGGCTTGTGTGAAGGTCTAATTGGTAATTGTCAAAATTAAAATTCTTATGATACATAAATAATTATTAAAATTAATAATATACTAAAAAATTGAAAAATTATTAAATAAATAAAATTTATAAATAATATTGAATAGTTATTACATAAATAAGATTTAAAAATTTTTATTTAAAAAATAATTATTAAAATTGGGAAATTATTAATTTAAAATTATTTTCAAAAAATAAAAGAAAATAAGTGAATTCCGTCGCATTTTTCTAAAACATTTAAAAAATAATTATTAAAATTATTAAATTATTAAATTAAAATTATTTTCAGAAAAATTAAAAATTTAATAAAAAATAAGTGTATTCCGCGATGTTTTTCATCCACATTCCGCGACGTTTTAAAAACGTCGCGGAATTATCCACATTCCGCGATGTCTCCTAAAATGTTGCAGAATGTGAAAGATTCCGCGACGTTTCCTAAAACATTGGGCAATGTGAAAGATTCCGTGACGTTTTATAACAACGTCACGGAAATGTCGATGTTTTCCGTGATATTTTACATAAAATGTCGCAGAAGCCTTTTACCTACACCGCAATCCGTGACATTTTTTGGGACGTTTTTTAAAACATTGCAAATTTCCTTGTTTTCTTGTAGTGGGGGAAGTCAAGTCGTTGTAAAATATATACTAAATAAAATTTTTTAATAATAATAATTAATTAATGATTAATTAAAATTTTTTATTAAATTTGAGTAAAAGGATAGCAATTTAATTGTTAAAAACTTTTTATTTTATGTAAATAAATTAGATTTATATGGGAATTATATAACGCTTACTAATAATTGAAATTAATGAAATTAATCTATTACGTTTTTAGACCCTTATGACTATTTTTAAATTTTCACAAAAATCTTATATAGTTCTAGGATTTTTTGTTTTAATTTTAATTTTTGATTATTACTACAAAGTTAAATATTGTTTTAAATAAAAAAGTGAGTTTGTTGAAATTTGAGATTACAAAAACCTATTAATCTCAAATTAAATTAATCAATTAAGATTAAATAATATTTATTTATTCCAAACTAAAATAAATTTTAATTGAGCTAAAAATTTTTAAATCAAAAATTAACCGATTTATCATATTAAAAATTTTATATTAATAATTTAAATTAAGATTGTTAAACCTAAGATTTCTTGCAAAATAATGTCAATTGACGAGAGAAATAAATTATATTTAATAAATTATAAATTATAAATAATATCAATTAAATTAAAATTTTACTGTATAAGAATGTAATTTATTATTAATTGACATAAATTTCAAAATGAAGTAGATATATGTCAAATAATATGTAAATAAATAAATTTCTTTATTATTATTATTGCAAATAGTTTAAGCTCTTTTGCTAGCTTCATTGGCAAGCCAATTTGTATAGATGAGGTTACTTCACTAAAGAAGAGAGTTGGGTATGCTAGAATATGTATAAATATGGATGTTACTAAGGAACTTTGAGAGGAAATTCCTTAACTAAGATTAAGGGAGGGGGACCAATTAATGCATGATTTTATTACAGTCTCCTACCAATAGTTACCTTCTCTTGTTATAACGGGGGAAGCAATGACGCCCAACTGGAAGAACATGCATTAAGGGAAACTATTAGGAGCTAATAACTATCCCTAGAACTAAAAAGAACACAGAGCAGAGATTATAGGAAACAATGAATCCCTCTCTTCCACCTATTCCCTCTTCATCAGTAGAGGCCTGTGGAAACACTAAGGAAGTTTGTCTAAATCAGAATTACCAAACTAGCAAAGTAGATACTTAACAGCCTTCAGAAACCCCCCACAGATAATAGTGTTGTTCCAAAAGTTGTTATAAAATCAAGGAAACCATCTGAACGTTTTAGAACATTAGAAAGAAGAAGATCAGGGAATAAGGCCAAAAAGAAATCTCCAATGACCTGTTAATATGTCTATCCTAGCTTGGAATACTAAAGATATGAATAATCCTAAAAAGCAACTTCTTATAGTTAATTTTGTCAATTATATCAATCCTATGATTTTTGGTTTGCTTTAGACCAAACTTGAGTTGGAGCTTGTTCTAAATCAAGCTTTCTCAATAAATGGAAGTTTGTTACACCACCTTGGAAGGATTGTGGTAGCCTACTTTCCTAACCAAGCTAAGGTCCATTAGTATGCATAGCTCAATGCAAAGTATAGCCATTGAGGGAATTGGGGTCATATGACTCACTTCATCTATGCATCAAATTATTCATTTCAGAGAGAGGCTTTGTGGAAAGATTTAAGGGATCCAAGAAGCTTGGTAACTGGTCCTTGATATATTCTTAGGGACCTCAATTTTACTACTTTTGTAGTTGAATCTGAAGGCATAAGGTGTAGCCTAAGTCCAAGTTAATATTTTATCTGTCTTCCGTAGAGTTAATTGATATAAACTCTAATGGTTCCTACTTCATTTAGTGTAATATGTCTGAAGAGGATTGACACATTAGAAGGAAAATTGACATAACACTTGTTAATAAGAACTAGCTTCTTAATTTTCTTAAATGTAACCGGTCCTTGGTTGATTCTTAGGGGCCTTAATTTTACGACTTTTGTAGTTGAATCGGAAGGCATAAGGTATAACTTAAGTCTAAGCAAGGAGCTAATATCTTGTCTATATTCCATAGAGTTAACTAATATAAACTCTAGTGGTTCCCACTTCACTTAGGGTAATATGTAGGGAGAGGATTGGCACATTACAAAGAAACTTAACAGAGCATTTGTTAATCAGAAGTAACTTCTTAATTTTCCTAAATGCAAGGCTCACTTTCATAAGAATCTTTACTCTGACCACTGTCCTATCTTAGGGGGCGCTTGGTTTAAAGAAGGGAATGGAAATAGGAATAGGAATGAATATAGTGAGGAATGGGAACGGATATAATCATTATAATTATGATAGTTGGTTAAAATAAAGGAATGATTACCATTACTATTGATGGTGGTTGGTTTGTTAAAAATATTATGGAAAGAGTGAGAAAAAGCAAGATTGGTCTAGGTAATGATTCCCATTCCTTTGGTTATTAGGAGGAATGAAGTAAGGCCCCAAAATAAGGAATGATAATATTACCTATCCAATCATAACTCTTTACCAAGCATTGTTTTTGATTTCATACCCATTCCTTTCTTCTCATACCCACAAAACAAGCCTACCCTTAATATAACAAAGATTTCTATTCTTTGTAAGATAAAATAAAGACTATGATTATCTAATAATTTCCTCTATGCAAGAAAACAAATTTAAGAAAGTTATCACGAGTTAAAAAAACTATAAATTGATTTGTTTGAGATGTAAGCTTAAGAAAACATGACGGAATATCCTTTTAGTAAAAACCATAATAAAAGTAAGAAAATAAAAGTTTAGTTAACATTCTCAACATAAAAGATGCAATCAGAAAACCATCCTTTTTGTTAAACTAAAATCCCTTATAAGCAAAATGTTGCTATATAATTAAAATATCCTATAAACAAAATATTATTATGTTTACACTTTTTAAGATTAAAATGAAAATGGAAGCATATATATCGAAGATATTAAGAATATCATGTGTTAGAATAAATGCATAAATAACTACTTATAAACTATAAGAAATCAACTCATTATGATAAAAAAATAAGAAGGCCAATAATGATTAAAAAAGATTATTCCATTAAAATCATTTGTTTAAACCACATGAAGTTTTTAATAATTATAAATAGCTAAAAAATAATAAAGATTTTTTTTCGTCATACAAAATCATTTAATGAAAATATTTTTCTCATATTCCTATACATCTTCATCATAAACATTAAATATCTTAGCATAAAAAAACAATAAATGGTCCCATATAAATTAGAAGTCAAGTTATAAGAACCAATACCTCACAATAAGAAAAATCAAACTCATAAACATTTAACATGATTGAATAAGAAAATATTTCATATTCTAATAGTTTTCAAGCCCTTTTTTTCTTAATACTAAAAAAACTGCAATGGAAAACCGCTTAAGACCTTATTTCCATAAACATTATTGCTCTTGATATTAATATTGATAATAGACCCAATATTGTACAATAAAAAAATAAAATATTACCTCTATTTATGAGTGGAATATAGATGGCATGTCTGAATACAACATACTAAATACTTTGCAACAAATGACAATAGATGCTAATATATATAGATTAAAATTATTAACCTCTAATCATGTCATAGATGATTTATTAATAGTAGGATTTTTGGGGCAATTGAAGTGTTAGTATGATTACCATATAATCGAGTCATAAGAACGTGATATACTAAAAGCAGTTAGGATACATAAAGAAGAAGAATTATTTTAAATGAAAATAATGAATGCATACAAGATGTTGTCCCAATTTTAATATTAGTAATATCATTACACAATGTAATAGATCCCTTTATTTAAAGGTAGGAATATTGAGCTTTTATCAAATATTAAGTATAGTAAGGTTTTAGATTTTACATGGTATGAAGACACATTTCTTATAAAAGTACTACTAAGAAAAGATTTAAACATATTAAGATAAAATTCAAGCCATCATTTTTAAAGGAGAAATTCTTCGCATGACTTTCACCTTTATTAAGAAAAAATGTTTAAAATAAATTTAAAAATTACAATAATCAACTACCCCATAATAAATTAACATATGGAGAATTAGTTAGTCATACAAAAAAGGAATATTTAAAACTATTTCAAAACATGAAATTATAAATATAATTGGAGAATGAAATGTTTCAAGCTAAAAAAAATAGGGTATTTTTGCTAATAATATGATTTTTTATGATGATAAAACTTGTAAAGATTATAAAAAAATCTATAGTATTAATAAAAACAAAACAAATTCATGTTTGGAAAAAGAAGAAAAGCTTTTAGGAAATATAGAGAAAATTAATATTATAAACAAAACAAAAAAAGATAATTTTTTCACCTTCTCCTAACTATAAGAATATAACATATTAAAAATGAGGGAAAATGTTCATGCTTCCAAATATTGTCAAATTAATTAGAGATTTCATAACTAATATTTAGATTAACACATATATGATAAAATACAAATCTTATTGATATCTCATTCAGAAAACTCACAAGGGATCTCTAATAATGAATCTAAAAATGAAGCATTATTATTACAAGAAACTAGTGGTTGAAAAAAATATGGTCCAAAAAAGACGAAGAAAAAGAAGAAAGAAATATAAATATGTTAAAAAAGATCAAAATTTTCTTTCAGAAGTTATAAACCACATCCGAGATCCTCAATTACAAAAAGAAAGTTACCTTATCAAACTATAACAATCCTTTAAAACCCAATCTATAGTACATAAGCCTCTTCATCTTCCCCTTATATTCTAATATACATACTACTAAAGCTAAGGAAATAAAAAAATTCCCAAATAACTCGTTCTAGACTTCACTAAGAATAGCTATAATTATATAAGAGCTAAGAAATCTATATAAAAAAAGAATATAGATGTATTGAAGTAAGGGTGTTGGTCATGTATTAGTATAGTAGAGAAATGTTATTCTTCCCTCTTTGATAAGAAGGAAGTTAGTGAAAGCAAATTAGGGAAATTGAATAGAGTAAACTACTAGAATTCTTTCGCTATCTACATAAGAAAAATAGGTTAATTAAGATTAGTTGTGACACTTTCTTTGACCTAGGGAAGAGAATGGTTGTTCACCTTTCCTTTTATTGGTTAGTTCAAATCCAATTTGTGAGAAGGAAGTGATCTATAATAAGTTTATAATCTTTTTACCATTTAGTGGTAAACAACCATAATAAGTATCTGTTGGACTAATCAAGGTTAAACATTCATTGCTTAAGTTCAAGAATAGCCTTATAAGGCATCTTTTAGGACACATATGAAAAATAATTCAAAATTTATTTCAAAAAATACCATCCAAATTGAAGAACAAAATTTGGATGAGGAAATTATTGATAATATTGAATTAGATAGTAATCATCGAATGACTTTTATTTATACTAAATCAAATATATTCCTAAAGTACTTAATTAAAATTACCCTTAAAACAAAGTTATTCCTAAAATTTTATAAGCCTAGGATAAAATAAAAAGAAAGGCCCCAATGAATCAACAATATACAAATATGCTTTTTCTAAAGAAAAATTAAGATTTAGTTCCCTTATATACCTTTTTTCAACTAAACTGTCTTGCTTTATTGTCAATATTATCTTAATTTCTAGGATCATAAATATCTAACAAAGAGATTAGTTGTTTATTTGCAATAAATCAAAATACAAATTAAAATGTATTCAAATATTATATCTAACTAATATATATGCATAATATGGGGCCAAATGCCTTTTGTATGAGGTATGAAGGGGTATTAAAACAAATTCTTAATAATAAAGAACAAATTATACAATATACCTCTTGCCATTGAAATTAGGCTCAAAGCAATTATTTCACTTTTTATTACATTATTTAAAGTAATTTATCGAATCAAAAATTCCTTTTTTATATTGATTGTTGGTCAACAAAATAATTTCTACAAAAAAGTGCTTCAAAATATTGTATTAAAACAAAATTTTGTTAGATGGTAAGATATTTTAATTATTTTTGTTTTAATATTTAATTTATTAAAGGTGAAGTGAATTCTATTTCAATTTTTTGACTCTAGAATACAATCTAGATCATGATCACATGGCCAAAAAATCAAATTCTCCTTAATAGACTCCTTTAGAAAAGCTCTATAAACTCTACAAAAATTTCAACCAAAACATCAATAATAACCCAATCAACCAAATTATGGAAAGAAATACTAGAGGAGGAAAAATTAATACCATTCATTTATACAAAATTACGAGGTGAGGTCTCATTTTCCTCATTGCCGCAAATAAATATACAAAAATGACTTTATCATCATTCTACAATACAAAGTTAATAATAACTCAAAGAATTTCCTATAGGAATGTCCACAAAACCAAATACTTTCATGAAATAGTTTCACAAAATATAGAGAGAAAATTGTATTACACCAACCAAAATCTTTTTCCTAACCTAATTCTCAAGATACACAATATTTGATAAATCTTTATCAAAACTTACAAAATTCTTCTTTATAAAAATCCTCTTTGTATAAAATCTTCTTTTTTATAATTAAAATTGTTTCTATAATCCAAATTCCACTGAGGCTGCACAAAACTTCTTCCTAAAAAAATTAGCATTACAAACCCTAGAATTTAGTAAAATTTTAATATTATTTACCTATGCTTAAAGAATTTGAGTCCATAAAAATAAAGTATCTCTTTCTTAGAGTTGGCAAGATTATACGATTCTACTTGACTCTCAAGATTATCTACTAGAATAAGGCCAAAAACTTTGAGGCCCTAAAATATTTAAGGTGAGATTTTCTCACCTACTTGTAACTATTTTGATATTAGCAGTTAGTTCAATTCCTATTTAGTACAAAATATAATCATCTGTTGTTTCTGACTATTTTTCTTCAATATTAGATCTAAGTACAATTTTCTTTTTTAGTTCATCAATTGGTAAAAATAATATGGATCATTCTCTCAAATATTCTCTCCATAAGTTTATCAAGGATATTTTGTCTTTAAAACCAAATATATAAAAACCTATTTCTTCACCACTACTACTTGTTTCTATTTTTTTATTCTATGAGTTATGACTTCGAGATACAACTATAAATAAGATGAGCATGTAAATCTACTAATATTGATTAGAAAATTAAAAGTAAAATAATGAGATAAGTTTACAGAAAGCTATAAAGGATCATCATTAGCTATTGAAGAATGGCTAGTTTATAATTCACAGCCACTAAAACAAACAAAAAATGAGCCTACCATATATTACCCCTACAGTTCCTTTGATTCTTTGTATGATGGTTAAACCATATGAAGAAGATTGGAACAAAAACAAAAGAAGAATATTTTAATATCATGAAACAATTATTGAAAATTTTGATTCACTTCATCATTAAAAGGACAAAGTACAAAGTAGATTTGATACAAGAAAGTGAAGATAATTGTTTTGGAATAGTCCATGATAATAAGTGACCTTGGGAATTAGAAAGAAAAGGAAACATGTCATTAAACAAAAACCTATAGATTTATTATATTAAAATGAAAGCAACATAAGGATGATAGGACTAGTATTTGCTAAAGTTTACAACTGATAAAAGCATGCAAACATATACAGACTCCTCTATATCATTAGTTATTCCGACAACGTATTACAGATATAATATTAAAAAATCATCTTCTTGTAAAAAGCCACCTATATAAAATGAGAGGCGGATAATCCTTCATCCAAAATTTTCCTAGCTCTCTCTTTTTCTCTCCTTAGTATTCTAAGCTTTGAAGCTCTCTCTCTCTCTCTCTCTCTATATATATATATATATTTGACAAGGAACGTCTATTAAAATATATTTTATATTTCTAGGAGTTTCCTATTTAAGTTGGTTTTCTATTTGTGTAGGTTTTCTACTTTTTTTAGTTTTCTATTTGCATAGGTTTTCTACTTAATTTGGTTTTCTATTTTTTATAAGTTTTCTATTTACTCTTAGTTTCTTATTTTACTTTGAATTAGGATTGCTTTATCAAGAAATAACCCTCCTCCTAGATTCCAACAGCAAGCATCGCAACCCAAGAAGCTTGGTATGGAAGAGATGCTAATGGAATTCATTCAAGAATTAAAGGAAAAACATCAAAAAACAAATGCATCCATACATAACTTAGAGATTCGAATCGACTAAATGGAAAAGATAGTGGCAGAAAGATCGAAGGGGAGTTTACCGAGAACAAAAAAATAAAATACAAGAAAAGAACAATGGCAATCACCCAAACGACTGAGAAAAATCTCCAGGAAGAGAAAAGGGTGATTACTATGAATCACTCAAAGGTTGAAGTTGGATGACACCTAGATAGAGTCAATGTAATAGCTATTCCTACACTTAATTAAGGAATAATTGTTATATAGAGCCATATCATATAAGAATATATGAAGAGCATTCCATAGGCATGCATTATATTTGCATACATACATGAATCATGAATTAGAAACATTGTAGTGATGGTATATGCACTTAATTGAAACATCCCGAGATATGAAAGATTTTAAGTGATGATGATGCAATTGTGTGTCGGTTATGTCATCAATCTTGTTTGATGAATATAATTAGTGAATTAGGAATTTATTAATATGATTGAGTAATTGATAAAGTGGTGTGAGCACTTAAATTTAGAAAAAACATTAAAAGAGCAAGACAAAATGATACATGGACATTTGGGTAGATTAGGCCTATGAAATGGTGACAGACATGTGACATTGGGAATGAGTGACACATGGCTTAGCTAATTGGATGACAGATGGCATGATTACACGAGTGACAAGTGCCCCTTTAAATTTATGACAAATGGCACCTTAGACTTTTGACATGTGGAGCAATAGAATGGTAACATGTGTAGCCTTATAAGTAATGACATATGGAGGCTTAAATGAGCTACATGTGTAGCCTATAGTAAGTGACACGTAGACCAATAGAATAGCAACATATGGACCAATGGAATGAAGACACATGGCATAGCTCTCTATTTGACAAATGTCCCACCTCTCCACCAAACATTTTTACCCAACGAATTTTTCACTAGAAAGATCATCTTTCTTCATGTTTTTGGTCTTATGTTTCCTCCTTCAATCCCTCACCACTGATGTTCTCACACCATCTCCCAAAACCTTGAGTTTTGTCAACTTTAGTTGTCTACATCTTGTGATTGGAAATCCTTTGTATTCCACCTTCCTCTTGGAGTATATTTGAAGACTTGAGAGGTTTGATTAGGTTGGAAATTGAGGAGAATTTAAGTGATTGATTTCCCTATTATGTTATATGTTATCATAACGTACATGATGATTGATTGGAGATGAATTGTATGTAAGGTTGATGATGAAGTATGTTGGGATAGGTTAGCTGGAGTATTTTCACTGAACATATGTCTGTATTTCGACCATATCTTTATCTGTAGGTATACAATGGGATAATTTTTAATTTAATTTAAATTAGAGACATATGGCTACAATTTTCATGATGGAATTGAATTCGAATTCTGTCTCTAAAGATCTCTAAATTGGGCTTGAAGTAAAGAACTATGTGCTGTCATGGTACGAGAGCAGTCTGTAGTATTTTGGATATAAGTTATAGAATACTGAACAAAACTTCATGAATTTTGTTTCATAAGAAACTTAATATATATTGGAACAGTTTTATAGAAGAAGGTGTTGCCTAAATACCTCATTTTCTAGGGTAAAATGGTCATATAAAACTAACCTAAAAACAGAGTTGGAAAAGCTAGAAAATGGCAATGCTTTTACATGAAATATGTTTCTTTTATATGATGTTTGAGACAAAAAATGATAATATACTTTCCTATGATGCATTTAGGCTTTAATGAAGTTTGACATGAATGTAGTATGATGCTTGAATAAATGATTAAATGTGTGATTGCTTAGGGTGATAATTGAGGGTATAATTAAGGAAATAGATTGAGATTAATAGGATTAAGTAAATGGATAGATTTTTGGGCAAGAGGCATAATTTTCTCCTTGGATGTTAGATTAAGGTCATTTAAGTATGCTTTTGAAAAGGACTCCGAGTTATACAACTTTTGTAAAGACTCTGAGGAGAGATTTTCTTGTTAAAAAGGTCAAATTTTCACATTTCAGTAAATGACCTGTAAATGTCTGCCTAGCTGATATGATGTCCCTCCAAAAAGACATAAGTAGAGCTGGAAAATTGGAAAACCTAAGAATGTTTGCCCAACAAACATGAAGTCCACCTAACAGACCTTCACTGACCATTTGGACTAAAATTGCTCTTAAAGACAATATATATAGGTATAAATCCACCCTATGAACATAAGGTCCGCCTAACAGATATAGATCCGATGAAATTGTGAGAATAACAATATGAAATGAATGAAAGTGATCTTATGAATAACTTTAGTGAATGATTGAGTGATGAACTTAGAATCATCTTGTATAATTGAGGTGTAAACCTAAGTTTAAATTAAGCATATATGAATTAAGATTACGAGACGTGAATTAGGGAAATATACCTGGAATAGTCAATTGAGTATGCATTGAACATGATATATATACATGCGCATGGTTGAACAATTATATGATTGATCAACTTAGTAATACGTGGATTATGTGTGTATTATATGATATAGAAGTACCATTTGATCGAAAACATCTAGACATTGCCAGATCATCAAGGCAATAGTTTACTCGGAGTACACTGTGAGTCAACCTAAATGTGTCAACTCAATTATATGTGTTTTTCTGTTTGAGTTATATGTGTAGTAAGATGACTTAGATATACCAGACCATGCTTGAATTGCTCTTGTTTAATGTTTTATATATTGAATTGTTATTAGTTTGATTGTAATAATTCCAGACATCAATTGTCCGAGGAGACCATTATTTGGGACTATATTGGAAGTACTCATTGTATGTGAATTTGACTGACTACGTGTTATTTGATATTATTATTGAGTGTCAGACCAAGGTCCGATGGTAAATGTGAATATAAATGTGTATGGAATAAGTGATACTCAACTGAATGTTGAATGCCAAAATTTGATCCAATGTTTATGAAGGATGACTGTGCATACTGAATAAAGGTGATTGATAGCACATGATGTGAAATGATGCATTTTATGAGGATCAAGTAAAGAAGTTGTGACCAGAGTGACCAGCCCTGAAAAAAAGCCTAGTAGCCACAAGGGATATGGGTTAGTACTTGAAATAAATCCGATATCCATAAGGGATATGGGTTAGTACCTAAAATAAGCCCAGTATCTATAAGAGATATGGATCAGTGTTTGAAATAAGCCTGATATTCACAAAGGATATGGGTCAGTACCTGAAATAAGCCCAGTATCCACGAGGGATATGAGATAATTAATAAGCACTCAGTTACAAAAAAATAAAAATGAAAGTGGAGTCTCATGTGCATTGCATTACATATATATTTCTTTACATTTATCATATGAATAGTTGTGAAAAGTTATTGAATTGTGTTGACATGATAATGTGCAACATTGTATACATGTTGATGAGATGAATGATTAGGTTACTCTGAAATGATTATATGAGATGTTTGTATTCATAATGTGTTTATCGAAATGTGAATATATATATATATATATTCTAAGTTGATTTACACAATTGGAAGATACATTTAACTGATTCTAAACAACATGATATACGTGTGAATTTGGTTATTGCTTGTAATATTTATGTCCTGTCATGGGTGAGAACGTCTATCATGAAATGAATCTATAAAAAGCTTGTGTTCATAACAAACTTGTTAAAATATGATGAATACTACGATTAGGTCCTAAATTCTGAGCGATATGATATATGGGATTTGATTCTGAATAATGTGAGATACTGATTGAATTGTGTTATATACTTGCGATATTTATATCTGTTTTGAGTAAGCACATCAATGATGGTTCACTCACTGAGTTCACAAACTCACCAAAATTGCACCATTGTTTTTCAGGTTCAGGAGAAATCTAGCTAGTCTAGTTGAAGTAAATTTTGCATTTAAATATGGGTCAATGTCAGGATCAGTTGTACCTGCAAATGTCTTAGTTATATTGTATCAGGGATTGTATCTCTGAACTATTGTATAATGGATATGTGAATTTTGGAAATGTAATGACATTTGAGACTGTATATGTTTGTGAATAAAAATGGAACAATATGATTATTG
>JANIIA010000007.1:2511407-2530579 GCA_027478495.1 Erythroxylum alaternifolium | reverse complement strand
AACAATAATCCAGTCACAAAACGCAACTCCAAATAATTAAATAGTAAAATCTAGGAATTACTAAATAATTAATTGGACAGAAGATAATTGCAGTTTAACTCCCCTATAAAATTCCAGTTCCTGCCATTGGCATTGAACCAAAGGATTATGATGATCTAGCCACAAAAACTCATTGAGGATGCTGCCAATGTTGAGATTCGGTGGTCAGCCATAAAGTTGAGAATGAAGGTTTTGGATTTGTGGAAGACGATGATGAAGAAACCCAGATCTCCTTCCTCCGTAAGACACCTTCGTCCACTTCTGCGTTCTCTTCGTTTCTTTTCTAGCTCCAACGTTTTACTCTTCACTTAGCCACTAGTAAATCACAAAATCTCACCTATACTCACCTACACAGCAGACACGTCCAGCTCCTCCCTCTACACATTAATTTTCTTCCACAAACTCCTCTCACCAACACACACACACACAACACCACCCTCACCTCACACAAAACCAGCACTCCTCCCTCACACTCACGCACAGCACACTCAACACACACGCACACACAAACCTGCACTCTCTTTTAACTCACGCACAGCACTTCACGTCTTCACTCTCAACACAGCACTTCACTTCTCACCTTCACGCTCACACACAAACATAGCTCACTTCCTTCTCACTCACAACACAGCACACTTACGCACCAGCTCCTACACACGCAAAAACACCACTTGTACTTCACGTCTTTCACAACACACGCAAAAACCTGCACTTCACGTCCTTCACCTGCACACACACTCAACACCAGCACACTCAACACTAGCATAAACACCACCTTCACGTTCTTTTTCTTTTGCACTTCACCTTCTTCTACCTGCACACACACTTCAACACCAACACTTCATGTTCTTCTCTCCTTCCATAAACGTCCAGCCTTCTCTTCTGCACTTCACGTCCTCACACAAACACAACACTCCCTGTTCACTCACAACACAGCACGCAAAACACACCTGCACTTCCTTCTCACCTTTTCTTTTATTCTCCAACACACTCACGCACACACGTTACTCCCCACTCCAACTCCTACTTCTCACAACATTTCTTTTTATTTTCCACACACAGCACACTTCAACACTACACAACTCATTTCTTTCTTATTTTTTTCAGCCCACTCACGTATATGTCTCACA
The DNA here is from genome assembly GCA_027478495.1 of Erythroxylum alaternifolium. Lineage (NCBI taxonomy): Eukaryota > Viridiplantae > Streptophyta > Magnoliopsida > Malpighiales > Erythroxylaceae > Erythroxylum > Erythroxylum alaternifolium. Next base: position 2,529,410 of record JANIIA010000007.1, on the reverse strand, counting down.
CACCACACACTTCTCTTTTATTTTATTCCTCCCTTGGTCCACACACAAGCTACACTATTTGCTTTTTATTCTTCCCCCTACACACTCACGCAACTCACTCAATGCACCTCACAAACCACTACCTTTTGTTCCCTTTGATGTGACAATTAAAACTCTTTTGTTCATGTGCTGCTCTCCCTCCACATTGTCGTTCTTGCTTGTTCTCAAGGTGTTGTCGTTTTTGCTTCATTCAATGTTATTTTCTCTTTGAATTTTAACTTCTCCCAAATACCCTACAATAAAAATGACAAGTAAAGTAGCATCAATTGTTCAAAAATTAATTTATCACAGTTAAAATAAAATACGACAATTTTTGCTCCTATAGACACAAATTAAATGTAAGGCACAATAATTCAAATAATAATTAAATAATGAAATAAAGACTAATTATAGTGACAAAAACCCATCTAAATGATATAAAAAATATGTATGAATAAATGAGTTTGTCAATGGCTTTGTAAGCCAATACTACAAGTATGAATGTTATTTAAAGAGTTATTAGTACATCATAGAACCTATTAATGGTCTAACATTTTAGCCAAAAACTAAAAACTTGTAGCTCATATTACCTCCTTTGATTAAGAAAATCCCTGAAAGGCCTAAAAAGGTTAGAATAAGGAATAAAGATAAAGAACCATGGAATCCAAACAAGTTGAGCAAAGTTGGGCTAGTCATAAGATGTCAACATTGTTTTAAAGTTGGTCATAATAAAAAAGGATGCAAAATAAGGACCAATATCTGGAACAACTTGAAATTATTAAGGTAATTGTATACTTATTTACAATTGTATTTGTGTTAAATATTCTTTTAATTTTCGATCATTCATTAAAAATTGTAATTGTATAACACATTAATAATGAGGAAGACCTTCGAAAAATTCTTTACTTACATCCATCATTGATGGTGGAGCAAGAAGAAGAAGATAGTCAATATCTGCAGGATCAAACACTGCAACATCTATCTTAAAAAGTGAGCATTTAATTTTTATTTTCCACAAATTTTTAAATATCATAAATATTTATGTGTATAAAGGTCGCCCAAAGATATAGAGTAATATTTGAAGAAGTTAATGGGGACACTTATTTTATGGTTTGTCACCTAATTTTAATTTTTTTTGCTATTATTTGTTATTTATTCCAAATTGGTAATAATATACATTTTTTTATGATGTTTTATAAATGGGTGCAAGTTAACTTCAAGTGTTTAAATCAACTCAAGCTTCTTAAAATACAAATGCTCAAAAAATAACTATAAAGAGGAGGAGATTCACAATAAGGGTCAAAAAATTAACTGAAAGAAAATCTCAAGTTGAAGATGGTGAATCTACAATAAAATTAACCATGTTTGAATGATGTGTTATGATTTGGATAAGGATTTAAACTTTATTTTATGATTTGGTAGAGAATTTGAACATTATATTGAGGATATGAACATTATGTTGTGTTTTAGAAATTAAGGATGTGAAAATTATGTTGGATTGATATATTTGTGTTTTGGAAATTGGTATATTATGTTGGACGCATCCTTGTTGATTAATCAACCTGAAGTTAAATGTGACTTTAGTGTTGTTGATTACTAATTAAAGGTGTATCCTTGCTAACTATAGCAGTAAAATTATATGAATAGTTTTTTTCTCAACAATTGATTAACCATATACAGGCCTGCATATTTCCCCAAATTCTAACTCTAATCATCGACATAACTTAGTGGCCTTATTATGCCTCTACTCCATAAACCAACAATGCAATGTTAGGAACATGAAAGGAAACCATAAATGCACAAAGGAGGATGTTACATTAGGCATCTCCCACTACCAGCATAAGTGAACTTGAATGATATAGAGTGGTTGTCATGTTTTCTCTACACTCAACCCATCGCAACTCAATGTCATTTGGAATAAAGCACACGTGCCAACATTTAAAATTGTTACTACAATTATGGCTTACTTTCAAGTAAGAAATTGGGACTGCCCTCATCATTGATATTTGCCTACAAGAAAAGCAAATTTTATGTGCAAAATATAAAAAGAAAGAATGCCTATAATTATAATGTTCAACCTATAATGCCAGATTGTAGCTGAGTGCATATTTGATGACTTACTTGATAACAAAAAGCATGTAATATTTATGCTTCTACCCATAATGTCAAATTACGGCTGCATTTTGTCTATACTAAAGGAATTTAAAATGTAACTCCATAACCCTTAAGGACTTTCGCCAACCTTTCTATATCACACAATCATATTTTAACAAGTCATAAAGCATCAAAATATGAATAAATAATTACTTTAAAATATAGATATATGTAAATCCACTAAATGTTCCTAAAGTACATAACTAGGAGTTTTTAGGGACGTGAATATAAGCTAATAAGATATAAGCAAACAAAGCTTTATCCTGAAGAACGATGTTTGATAACATGCATCAGACGCCTACGATATATAGTTAGAACCAATAAAATAAAAATACAAATAAAAATATGAAACTTAACTCAAAATTTGGAATTTTTATGAATTACTATGTAAACTTACCTCTTACAAGTAATAATGAATTTTGCAAATAAAAGTCTTACCCTAACATATAGAAGATGTCTATCAATTTTTTTTACAATTACAAAATCTCATCTCTTTTACCAAAACCATATACCTATAAGACACTTACAATTTGAATGATCATTATTTGGTTATATAAAATTAATATAATATAAGCTATAATTAAAATAATCATAATGTGTTGATAAAAATATAAGGGCAATACTTACATTGGTATTATTGCATTGATAAAAATATTGACCAATATTAGGCATTTGATAGTCGTAGCTTCATCTTGTCATTACAATTAGGAGAATCAATATAAGGAATCAAAAAAATTACTCAGGATCATGATATCCATATTATATACTGTATATAATAACAACAAAAATATCAATCTCGTTTTACTGTTGAACATAATGCCTTCTTTCGGCAAAATTGAGATTATTTTCTTTTTAGCTTTTACTAAATTATCGAAACAATAATGAATACCATTCTTGCATCTACTAACAACAGCTTCACACTCTTCCTATAATATATAACAGTTATAGATGTAATAAAAGCCACGTATATTTTATTTACATCCTTTTTTCCACATGATGGTTAAATATGATTAAACATATATTGATACTACCACTACAATAGCTAATTTTTACATTAACACATAGGAAAGAACAAAACATACTAACAACTTCGAGTAGACATGGCAATAATGGCCAGCAGGCCCGACCGGGCCCATTTTTCCCTAAGATATCATTTTGCATTTTTCCTTTAAAAAATAAATAGCAGGTCGGGCCGAACCATTTCAACCCGTCGGGTCACGGGCCACGGGCTACTGTGGCTTAAGGTCGGGGCAGGCCGCCATTGACATGCCTAACTTTGAGAATTAATGGCAGTGCAAAAGTAGCTTACAATGAACAATGAACAATGAAAAAGTTTTTATATAGCAAAAAAAGCTATAAAAAATCAACCTGAAACTTTATGTTCATGAGTTTGGACAAAACTAAAACATCAATTTGATATAATAAAAGAAAAAACATTTATTGATGAAAAGCAACAAAGATACAAGGAAAACAATTAATGTACTAGCTGGTTTGAAACAAATGAGGACATAAATTTTTAACTACTTTCATTCTATAAAGAGAAGGACACAATTAATGTCTTCTCAATGCAAGATCTAACATTTGGCTTCAAACAAATGAAAACTAATTTCCAAACATATACTTACCTCAATACATATTAGATTATGGAGTTTGAGTTTTAGAGAGTGAAGTTATGAAACTCAAACTTACTTGAGCGTAGGCTTGGCAATTGGGCCCTTGGGTAGGGCCATTACCATTCCTATATGAGCCACGCTTTTCTGATTTCTAATTTTTGTAGCTATTATTTTCAATGTTTAGTCCTTCTCATTTTCTCTGTCCTTATAGCCATAACTATTAAAGTTTTTAGAACTATGGAAAATTTGTACCAGTGACTTTGAATTGATAAATTCCTGTATGAAAATAAAGAACTTCTCAAGATAGATAAAGCTTATGATAGTGAAATGCAACCAAAGACAAACAAGGATATAAAAGAGAAACAAAACAGAAAAATAATGAGAAAAAGGCAACTCTGCCAAATTTTTTCACATCACATATGTCAAATAATTTTTTTTCAATAACCTACATACTTTGCACGCATATATGAACTAACTTAATTGAAGGCAGCTCTTTCAAGTACAAATCCAAACCACCCACTTGCACAAATATTAAAAACACCTAAAAACAAAACCTATAAAAGGGAAAGAAAATCCAATGCCCAGGTTTCTTCCTTTCTCTTAACCCCAGGTCAACCACCATCAACTTTAACCCCAAATCAACCACCGTCAATCAAAATCCAACCTTCTTCGGAAAAAATCTTTATTACACCTCCATGAACTCTTTATCATGATAAAAGAGTTGGGAAATCAAACCTAGGAGAGGAAAATTAAATTTAAACTTACCAAGTTCGCTATACCAACATTAGATTTTTATTTTTTTCAAATTTATTAAATATTACATAATCAGTTAAAAAAGGAAACATGTGGCTACCATATGGCAGGTACAATAATATGACGTGGCTAGTCATATAGCAAGTACAATAATCTGACGTGACTAGTCATGTCAGTGACAACAGTAATAACAACAATAACAACAATAAGAAGATTAATGTCCTAGTAAGAGTTCCGCTGGGATTCATGGTATAAAGAGGTCCAGAAGTTCATGGACTTACTCCAAGCTAGTAAAGAGGTTGTCTTTAGTATATCCATAAGAAAAAAAAGATTTTTATTGGAAGAAAACAATAGACAAGTACAAAAACAAATAATTATAAAAAAAAGTAAGCAAATAAATAAATAAACAAAAAGGAAAGAAAAAATAAGTACCTAAAACAAACAAGTAATTATAAAAGGAAAAATTATGAGATACAAAATAAAATAACTAAAAGAACATGTGTTACAAACAAAAGTGTTTAATTAATATAATGATATAAGAATTGAAGGAAAAGGTTTAAAAGGCCTCTTAAAAGAGAAAGACCTCTCTATATAAGGTCTTCTACTAATACTCTAAAGCTTCGTATTTAGGTCCCAATCTTCGGTAAGCTCTAGTATGGCCATATGGTTCTTAATCACCTCCCCTTAATTATTTTTTGGGTTTTTTTCTTCTCTTATAGTCCGTATTACAATCTTCTAGCATCTTTTCATAGGAGTGTCAAGATATCTCCTCTTAATATTGTCTGAACTACTTAAGCCTTATCTCCTTTATTTTACTATCAATGTTAGCCACCCCCAATTTATCTCTTACCACTTTGTTACCGACCTTATCTCTTCATATAAAGTTGCACATCTAATTAAGCAATCTCATCTTTGCCACCATTAATTTATGACTATGCACTTATTTTATGGGCCAACACTCTGCCTGATTAAGTATAGCCGACCTAATTTTTAAGCAATATAATTTAGCTTTTAGCTTGAGTAGTATCTTCTTGTTACACAAAACTCCTGAGGAGCTCCTCTATTTAAGTCACCTTGATTTGATACATGAACTTTGTTATCATCTATCTCACCACTACTTTAGATGATAGATCCAAGGTACTTAAAATAATCTTTTTGTGGTATAACTTCAGTACCAATCTTGATCTCCATATCAGATGCAACCCTACAACCCAAAAAGTTATAATCTAAACACTCAGTCTTAACCCTACTCAATTTAAAGCTCTTAGACTCTAGCATATACCTCTAAAGTTCTAGCTTGTCATAACATCCGCTTTTGTTTCATCTACTAAAATAATATTATCGACAAACAACATACAACAAGTCATATTCCTTTGGATGTTCTTATTAAACTCATCCATAATTACTACGAATAGGAAGGGCCACACTGAGGATAGTGTAACCAGATATCGATAGAAAAATATTATGTATCTCCTCCTGTCGTCTTTACTCTAGTCCTAACACTTTCATATATACCCCTAATAACCCATGTATAGGCAACATGAACTCCTTTAGCTTCTAAACACCTCCACATGACTTCCTTAGGTAACCTAACATAAACCTTCTATAAATCAATAAAAATCATGTGTAGGTCCCTCTGTATGTCCATATAATACTCCATTAATTGTCTAAAGAGGTGTATCACTTTTGTCATAAACCTCCCTGACATAAAATCAAATTAGCTCTCCAATAACTTCATGGTGTGACTGAGTAGTTTGACGCTTTTACAATTGTTACAGCTTTAGATTTCTCCTTTGTTCTTATAGAGAGGGATTAGTGTGCTAAGTCTCCACCTATATAGCATTTTGACAAACTTGAGGATCACATTAAAAAGCTTGGCTAACCAAGTAAGATCCTCTTCTCCTAGACTCATTCATACCTTTATGGGTATATCTTCAGGTCCTAGTGCACTTCTATTCTTCATCTTTCTCAAAGCTCCTCTAATTTCTTCTCTCATGATATGCTAAGAAAAAGTGAAATTATTGTATTGCTTAGAAGTACTAAGATCACTCAAGGAAATGTTGTTGTCTCTGCCCTCATTAAAAATCCTATTAAAGTAGCTCTGTCATCTTCTCGTGATGTCATCTTTATCCATGAGCACCCATTTACTGCATCCTTTATACAACAAATTTGATCCAAGTCCCTCACTTTCTATTCCCTAACTCTCACCAACTTTAAATATCTTTTTTGTGATCCTTAATTTGCAATCGTTGGTATAAGTTCTCTTAGGCCATGTCAGTAACATTAACAAAAAACTTAACATCAAGCTATTTTTACAACAAATTGAAAGTTCGAGTATTTTATCGTCACTTTTTAAAGTTCAAGCTAGTATTATAAAATTGAGAAAAAAAATTATAATTAACTCTTGAAATAAATTGAAAATTTTTATATTTAGTTATTTTTAAATACTTTTGATTATTATTATGAAATTGAGTAAGAATTTTAATTTAAAATATAATCAATCTTTTAAAAATATTTTTATAATTTAAAAATACTTTATAATACTAAAAATTCAAAATAGACTTCTTACTCAATTTCAAGTCATTTTAACAAAATTTTCTATTAAAATTAAGTTAATATAGTTACAAGGACTTTTATAGTTAATTACATAATAAAATATTATTATTAACAATCAATCTCATACTAATATGTGTCAAAAATGATTTGATAAATTTTAATAAAATATTTTAATATTATGAAATAATAATATTTTAAAAATAGAAAATACCCATATTACATTTAAGATTTAAAATTAGGAAGTTCATGCGTTGTGGTTTTGAGATTTATTTTAAGAAAAGGCAGAGAAAGAATCAATGATCATAAACTGGAGTGGAGGTAGGCAAGACTTAAAAAGATAGCAGACGTTTGTTTTTTAATATTAAAAAGGAATAGCGTAGTTATACCCGTAACGCAGCCTGGCCACTTCTCTTTCTATCTCTTTTCTAGTCTTGTGCTGATAGAGAACTGAGAAAATGGAGGCAGTGGGCGTATTTAATGGAGCAAGACCTCATCTTTCTATGTCATCCATTGTCCGAGCAACTACTTACCGACCTTCCAACCACTTAACCGGCGCGTTCTCCTCCTCCTCCTCCTCCTCCAAGAAGCCATTTAACCTCCGTTCCAGCCACTTAGCTGCATTTCACTCGCACTGCCATCAATTTTCTTATTCCATATCAGGTCCTCTTAACGCCAAAGCCTCTCGTAGGTCCACTAAGACCCACATCTTCCTCCCGCATTTAGTCGCTTCCATGGTACTCTCTTCTTCCACATCAAAGTTTTGCTTCTTGGGCTGCTTTAAAAAAAAAAATTCTACGATGCCGACTGTAGTTTTCTTGTGTGAAATTGTTAAAACCCATTTAATTGTTTGACATTTTCATCTTTATTTGCTTCTTGTGGTTCTATTTGGAGGAGCCCCATTTGCAATTTCTGACTGAAGGACTGTAAATTCTATGTATAGGAACAAGTTGAACAAACTTACATCATGGTCAAGCCCGACGGTGTTCAGAGGGGCCTTGTAAGTTGCATATCCACTTGATTAATTGTATAATTCTGGTGAACGAGAAAGGTTTTGATTACTCTGGTTTCATTTTTACTTTGTGGTTCTCTCAGGTGGGGGAAATAATCTCAAGGTTTGAGAAGAAAGGATTTAAATTGACTGGACTGAAGCTTTTTCAGTGTCCTAAAGAGTTGGCAGAGGTTTGTGCTTTGTTGATGTTTCATTTGCATTTCATGATAAACCCTAATTAGTCAGTAATGGAACAGTTTTTAGGGTTGTTTTCAAAAGTTTAATTAAGCCCCTATCGACAATGAAATTGTATTAGTCCTTTTTGGGAAAATGCTAAATGGTGCATAGAGAATACAGAGAGTAAAATTTAAAAACCTCAAGGGTCAAATTGTCGATTGAGTGTTAATTTTATCCTTTTTGGCAAAAGTTGTAGCCTCAAATTACCCTAACTCTGCTTTTTGTTTACAGGAGCATTATAAGGATCTGAAATCAAGGCCTTTCTTCCCTAAACTTATCACATATATAACATCAGGTCCAGTTGTATGCATGGTATGATTATTCCATGGAGCAAATTTATGAATCTAACAACTTAAATCGGTTGTTAAAGTGACAACAATATTTTGTTAACAGGCCTGGGAAGGTGTCGGTGTCGTAGCATCGGCACGGAAATTGATAGGGTCTACAGATCCTCTTCAAGCTGAACCAGGCACAATAAGAGGAGATCTAGCTGTTCAAACTGGAAGGTTAGAAAGCTGATTACTCAAAGATATTGCACTATATCGGTTTATAAATGTTTTGTTATCGACTTTAATCACTTTTATGACGGAAATTTCTGCAGGAATGTGGTTCATGGCAGTGACAGCCCTGAAAATGGGAAGCGAGAAATAGGTAGTCTTTTTCTGCCCAACGCTTTTCCAGTTTCATATAGCACGAATAATGTTTTGTTCCCATTTAATTGCGTTCTTAGCTTTTCGTTGCAATATGTAATTGAAGTCCTGAAAAGCTATTTTCTGCTGTTGTTATAAGCGAATCAGTAGTCAAATAGAAGATGAAATAATAGATGAATAACTCTTCACATTGGCCGTTGAAACGTGTTACACGCTTTCATTGACCCAGTCTGTTGTATGTGCAGTTTAGAGACAAATTTAAGGTTTCAGTTGAAGACATAAACATCGGGAATCTAAAAAATTGTTCATATATAGGCAGTTGATACTATGTTGAGTAACTAAGTTAGCTTTCTGTAATATGTTCAGCTCTCTGGTTCAAAGAAGGTGAAGTATGTCAGTGGACACCAGCCCTAGCAGATTGGATAAGAGAGTAATATCAAGCATCTACAGTTATAGAGGCACGAAGCTTTGGAAATTTCCCTTCTGGGCAACATTTTTGTATCTAAGAATTATAAATCATTGGAACTTGAATAATTCTGTATCAAACAGAGCATGAAATTTTCAATTGGTGGCGATTACAAAGTTTATTTAACGTCCAAGATTCAATAGGTAGAGAAATACAGACAGAAGCTTGAGCTTAATAAACAAACATAAATGCGGGATTGTCACTCACTGTCCGTCGTCGTTTCATTTACGTCTGGAGAACAGTGCACTTGATTCCTGTACTTGGTAAACATCTCAGGAATTGTCCTGATCCGCTGCGTTTCAGCATCAACGGCCATCTCCTCACCGTCGCTTCTTGAAATGATTTCCACATCCACCGCATCCATCTTCTTCTTAGAACCCAATTTCAGCTTAATCAGTGTTGACTCTGGATCGCACCAAAAAATAGAACCAATTAAAGAAATTATGATTCAAAACTTGAGGAGAACAGCGAAATAAGTATATTACCGTAGAGGGAGAGGGAGTCGTCCTTGAGAAGCTTCGGAGTTAGCCTCTCCAAACTCTCCGGTGGAGACGATGATACTCTTACCCTCCCAAACATTTCTTTCTTTTTCTTGTCAACTGTACCGAACTGTTGCTTAAGAGCGAGGGATAGATGAGGATGTGCTTGGTGGGTGAGAGAGAGAGAGAGAGAGAGAGAGAGAGTATGGAGTATGGCGCGAGGACTGTAGGTGAAAAGCGGGAAGCGTACACGAAGCTATTATTTCATTTATGGGCCCATAACTTCAAAGCCCAATTTCATTTAATAGGCCCAATTCAACAACCATAACTTAAAAGCAAGCTAAACTGCTAGAACTTTAAGTTCCATTCAGACCTTTTCTTTTTTATTCTAACAAAAGAATTACTTTAATATCAAATAACTCGATTAATTGACATTTAATTTACCTCACCAAAAAAAGAAAAATTAGAACATTAATTGATTTAAATGCGTAACATAACAATCACCCCCTGCCAAGTAATCTTCTGGAGAAGCCTCGCTTCTGAACTCTGGACCTTGAATATGTATCTGAAAAAGCATAGAAGAAATTGCACATTTAGGTGTTTAACAGTAACAGGTGGATCATGTGAATTGTGTGAGATTGTTTAGGTAGGGAAGGGTGTTGTGTAGAAGCAGCACCTTTTAACCTGCCAGCATTATACAATGCTTCTTCTGCAATGGGTCTCCATTGTTCTGCACAAGAGTAGTTCAGTCCAAGACCAACACTCAGTCCTCTCAACAGAAGCACCGTCCTAAGAACTGAAAACAGTTCCTCTGGGAAAGCCTGCAACATTACAAATATCGTAAAACTGCCCGTAATATTTTTTCCTGGCTTCCACCGCTTCGATTTTGTAAGTTAATCGTTTTCGTAGATTCATCTAGTTTTCTTTAGTACTCCAATTATGAAACTAGCCAAAGGGACCATGTTACATCAGAGTTGAGTTTTATAACTTTATCTAACTTTTAACTTGTATATATAGTTGCTGAGAAACAAAATTATCTAAGGCATGTCAATAAATTCAAAGTGATATTGAGCTACCAAAAGGAAGTACATATCAGAGAGTTTCTGTTGCACTAACCGGCTGCTACTTACCTGAACCGCAATCTTTTTAATTGAAGAATCCTCTGAAAATGGTTGCAGCATTGTTACCCCAGCCGGTAGTTTGGTGTCAAACAACGTTTGTGCCAGCTTAAGCAATTCCTGCTCCTCATTCACACATTTGCTTAAGGTGTCTATGCCAAGTTCCCTGAAGAAAGATAAGTAACTAATATCAACAAAATAAATAAAAAATAAGAAACCAACCAATTCGCAAGATATAAATAATCCAACCTGAAAAGAACCTACCAAGTACTACAATTGCACCATTTAATGTGGCCTATAAGCGTGTTTTCATATTTACTAGATTATTTTTCAGTAATTTCATAGTCTCTTTCAAGATTCAATAGATCCAATAACGTAGAAAAACCACATCCCGGGTCATCAAGTTGTTCGATCATATATTTGCTTTAAAGTACAATCCTGCCTTTTAGATTTGGGTTAGTAGTAATACAATACCCTCATGGTATTGAATTTGTGAACATAAACCCCTATGTCATGAATTCAATTGGGCGGCCCTTGGTGTAACACAAGAAATAGATCCGTTTTCATCTTAAGCACAAAGACCTTGACAACTAAATTCATCTTAATAAGGTACCTTGTTGAAAACATCAATATTACAGTGGTCACCCATACAAAATTTAGTCCACTTGATGTCATTAGTGACACATGTAAAGAGGCACTATGTAGTCAATTGTGATTATCAGTATTCCTTAAATCACATTGGCAGATGGGTTCAACTGTTAGTTGACTGTAGAAGAAGCAAATACCAGAATCATTACCTAAAGCTCTCTATAGCTTTTGCAGGGTCATTATCAGCCATAGCAATTACTAAATCAGCATACCCAAGCCTCAGTGAATCTGGCAGATCCTTTACTTGCCCATAGTCTAGCAATGCGACCTGAATTGAGGTTAAAAGAAACAATTAACTTTTAGAGTAATTTCCAAAAAAATTAATTTTAGAGTAACTTTTTAAATAGACACAAAAACTCGTGCAATTATGTACAGGTTAATTTTATAGAGTGATGCTTGGAAGATAAACACAACACAACTTTTGTCCTCTTTTGAATGATGTTCTAAAGCTTATCAAAGAAGATTGGAAGTGAGAAAAATAAAACAAAGAGCCAGCAGCCAACTTGCCTTTGAATCTTTACAGATCAGGATATTTCCTGGATGAGGATCTGCATGAAAAAATCCACTCTTCAAAATCATCTGTCCATATGCTTGTGACAAACTTTTAAGTATGTTCCTGCACTTGAACAAACGAAATATGAAGTTTCTTATGTTAGATGGATATAATTTAGGATATCGAGGAGAGAGGAGGGAAATATAGTAGAACCACTTAAAGAATACTATTGGAGTGCAGTTGAACAAATTTCGTTTCAATTGAAATGATATTAGGACTTAGAAGTTAAAAATGTACAGTTAAGCAAGAAAGGACCATGCACAAAACAACTTCACAAGGATTATCCAGGGGCCTTACTGCTTTGCTGCTGCTGCAAATTTACTGTCAGGATTTATTCCTCTTTTAACCATTTCATCACCAAGTTTCAGGATTGGGATCCCGTTGATATATTCCATCACTAAGACCCTCCTACACAGAGATTAATAGTTGCCGCTATAAGGTTATTGCATAACAGAAAGTGAGAAGCGAAGAAGTTAACAAGGCACCATGACCGTCCAAATCTTGGACAAAATGAAGCACATAGGTTCATAAGAAAAGAAGATAACTTTGTCAGTCTAACTTGCAACATAAAGTAAGCATTTCCATTAACTGACATGGCAAACAGGTAAAGAAAAAGCTTCAGTGAACACATCAAATGTTCCCTTGCAAATAAAGTTTGTACCTAACTAGTGGACATTTAATGCAGATATACAGAGAGGCACAGCATTTGAAGTAAGATCTTATAATGAACATATCTTCTCTACCCATGCACAAACTCTGAATATCTCTAGTTGGGAAGTTCTTCAGAACCAATATTTGATGGTCGTTCAGAAAAGTCTGACTTTGTTTGGTTATCTGGAAAAAGCATGAGATTACTCTTTTTCTTTATTCCAGTGATCCATCTAGTTAACATAAAGCCCATTTTAGTGAACAACCTTTTTCAGACAAAGCCTCGCCTAATCTCATAAAAGGAGAAAGTTAAAATATCAGGGTAATGTTACAAACAGCAAATTTTATGGCGTTTGTATAGGAAACATTGTAAAAGGATGCCGGAATTTTTCATTTTATTATGATATGACTTGGAGGCAATTGATGTAGGAAACTAAGTAACGAGACCTTAGGGACATACATCTAGCACAAGTTGAATAAGCATTCACAACTCGAACAATTCTATGGCTTCTGTTTGATAGCCAGAACCAGATGTCTACATGTACAACTACTAGAAAGAATCAGTGGCATGATACCTGGTGACCATTTCTTTTAGGACTCTTGGCACCAAAACAGGGCTTTTTTTGTTATTTTTGTAAAGAAAATGTCGGATTCTCTCCATCGCATTGGCCTCCCTCAAAAAATCAAACTCGTACCCAATCTTGAATAGCAAAAGATAACAAGGCATCAGTATTATTTTAAAAATGATAATAATTCCATTATTCATGGTAAATTCCAACAGACAAAATTAAGAGAGAAAGTTTTTGTGGCTAAAGATACAAGCAATTAAGAAAAAGAATCAATAATTTCTAACTAAAGAAACGTATATAAGGAAGCCAAAGTTAAATGAAACACAACGGACCGGGCAGTTAAACTTTGGTTAATTGTTTCCCTTAGTTCATTTGTCTTGTTAGTTAAAAAATCCAATTAGGCAGGCCTACTGATTTACTAATTTTGTTAAGCATGAGGTCCAGAAAGCCAGATCAGCTACTACCTTCTACTTTTGTCAACTTTGGTTTTTCATGCAATTTAGTGGTGGAATAAGAAAAGGAAAGCAAAGCAGAAGGTTATAAAAATCATAAATGATAGAAGTGCAAGTCATATAAATACTAAACTGCGTATAGCAGGCACCTGTTTCTCCATTTCTTTAGTCAGGGAGAACATATCGAATTTGATATCAGTCTTTTGCATGTACAAAGCGAGTGCTTGCAAGTTATGGATGTCTGTCATCATCAGATTCTCAACTCCAGGATGTTGCACCTATTACGAAATGCTTATCATTTACATTTTGCTATGAAGTGTTAAGAGACCCAACCCATTAAATTTACCTTGACAACAACATCACTCTTATCGCCTTTCAATTTTGCTCGATGGACCTAATTGGATAAAGAAAGTGTCAGCATACTCCTTCATTCATATTTCTTATTCAATCACACAGCAAAGACAGAAAATATCCTCTCGGTATGACTACTTCATAGAAGCACTTCAAAGTTAATATGTCTATCACAAGATTTCCAAATGCAATTCCCCAAGGAAATGAAGTCAAACTTAGTGATATTATCATTCAAGAAGCAACCCTCTGAAACTCGTTACATTTCCTGCAGAAACATCGTCAAATAGGCATCCACCTAAGTAGCTTAAACAATGAAATACCTCTATTGATGCTAACGAAAAACACACACAGATTGCAAAGTGAAAACTATCTCAGTGATTGTCACTACAGCAATCAAATCTTGCATGATGGAATATGAGCTAAATCTTGGCCTCAAGATTACCTTCCCTTCTGATCATCCTCAGTAACTACCTTCATAATTAGAATTGCTTGCAAACAGGACACAAACTGATGCATTGAAATTTTCACTTTTCTAGTCATATAGAAAGTTTAAGGAATGTCACTACCTGCGCAATTGAAGCAGAACCAAGTGGCTCGACCTCAAATGTGTCAAACATTTCCCAAATACGTCTCCCTAGCTCCTTCTCAATCGTGAGCTGAACAGCATCAAATGGTGTAGCCGGAGCTTTATCACACAGATGAACAAGCTTTCTCACCCATGCAGCTGGGGCTAAGTCAGGCTTCCCAATTATCTGGGCAGCCTGATGGTCATCAACAATTAATATTTAACTTGGCAAATGTTATCAGAGAAAGAAAAACACTCATCAAACTGTACGAAGAATGACGAGAAAACGGAAGGAAGAACAAAAGTAAAACATTTCAATTCCAGAAGTCCTGGGCAACTAATAGATCTCATAAATGATAAAACTAACGTCGCATCAATCCCAAAGTCAAATGGAAGGAACAACACACAATTGAACAAATGATCGTGGAGATAGAAAGCAGAAGACTGATAACCAAATGCCCGCTTGTCGAACGCGCAAAAGAAAGAAAAAGAAAATTTCTAGTTTAAGTTCAAAAGGAGTATTACCTTAAGGAAGAACCCACCAAGATCAGAACACATCGCATAAATCTTGTCAGCAGCCAACTCATGCTGTTTTTCCCACATTTCATCCTGCTTTTTCGCATCCTTCACGAAACTCACCCGAAGTTGAAACACCTAGCCAATAAGAATACCCAATTAACCGATTCCAACAAACAACGAAACCAACCCGCCAAAAACACGCAGAGAGACATAGACAACAACCTTATAGCCAGTGTAGATATCAACTGTGCGAACCCAGAACTGAAAGGAACGTTGCCAGGGTCTAAATTGAGTGGACAGTTTATCTTGAATGTCTCTGAAATCAAGAGTTAGCATATTGAACCAAAATCCAAGTTCTTTTTCAGTGATTCACTTTGTGGGTATTGCATGCCTTTGTAAGCTAGCAGAGCAGTAACACTGCATGGTGGAGCATATGTGGAGTGAGAGCTGAGAAGGATAAGGACAAAAAAGAGTAGATGAGTTGTGGCTGAGAAGACCGAGGATAACGCAAACGAATGCGTGAACTTGTGTCTGAGAATGAGAGGAGTGCAACTTTTTTAAGTGATGCTCATTGCTTGCCTTCAAAGGCTTGTATGGTATTCGAAAAGCAGAAAGTGATGGAACCATGCTTGGTTTTAGTGTTTTTCCATTTCCTTCAATCTCCATCATATCAATCAGAGTTGTAGTATGTAGACGGTAAAAATTTGAGGCAGGGTAGGGCGACGCAAGACCTGAAATTTGATGTGTAATCTGTTGCTGTCTAATCTCATTCATCCAATTTTTATACACTCTATTTATTAAATAGATAATTTTTTATAAAACAGAATCTATTTATTAAATTGATAAATTTTTATATAACATAATTGTAACAAAATAATAGGTACTGCTATAGGACACGTCTTTCCGTTTTTTATTTGGGATGAAGACTTTTTCCTCTCGTGGGGAATTGGTTCACTTTTCCTTTTCTTTTTCTTTAATAAAGCAAAATCCTATTCTTTTTCTTTTATATACAGTAAGTATCTTAGTTTGGTCGAATTAATTTTAAGCTCCTAAGACTCTCAACATAAAAGCCTTAGGGGAGGTAAATTTAGAATCTCAAGATCCTTTGAGTTTTCACATAGCCTGTACACTTTTGAGCACAAGGAGTCGTTACATACTGCTTGGTCAGTTGTTGATTGATCACTGATCCTGCTCGACATCAGGTTTCCATCAGTCGCAGATTTCTTAGTAGTTACAACTCCCACATTGCCGCTAGAAGCGAGACGTCCGCAATTGATCCGATCAAGGAACATGCTCAAGGGATTAGCGGATCATTAACAAGGAAAACCCCCCCTCTCTTCTCCTTTGTGGTGACTCGAACTCAAAATCCCCTACAAATGAGAGCTTTAAGTGAAGAGTTGAAACTAATTAGGTTACTCCTACTTGTCAATGTCCTATTCTTGAATTGAAACGATAGCAACCAATTGTTTTTCTACTCTTGAATTGAAGACTTATCGTTGGTTTGGTGGTTAATAATTTGTTGAAATCAACCTACTGAAATAATAAGTACTTGTATGTTTGAGATTATTATTTTGATAACTGCTGAAACGTGAAAATAATTGTTTGACAAGTGCGATTGCGGTTGTTGAAAAGAGATAAAATGACTAAAAAATCTATTAATTTAATAAACTATTAAATGTTGTATAAATAATTAAAAAATATATTAATCATATAAATTTAAAATTATAAATAATAAAAAATTAAATTAAAATAAGAAAATATATATTAATAAATAAAATATTTCATAAAAATATATTATTAATTATACAAATTCATATTATAAATAAGAAAATAGTAGTTAAGGATATAATAAAAAATAATAATTATCATAAAGTTATTAATAAAAAATAAAATTTTTATCACAAAAATACTTTTTTACTACAATTCTTTCTACTTATTATTTTTTTACAGTAACACCATATTTTTCTAATCTCCAATTATTTACTCGCATATTTAGATATGTAATTGAGTTTAAAAATTACGATAAATAAATGCAATAAATGCTAATCTTTCACTTCATCGCAAATCCAAACATGATCATGAGAGACAGATATTGGTCAACTGTCACGTTCACCTCCCATAAATGCATTGAGATGATAAATCCACATGACCCTTAATGCAGTGGGAAAACCAGCCCAAAGAACAAAGATATTTCAGATTTCACCGACACCCAAACCACATTTTATGCATATAAACAAAATAAAACTCAACCATCCTAAATAAAGGCCGAACCTAGAGAGCACAACAACATAGCCCATTAGCAAGGAAATGAGTCCCATATTTTAATAGGAAATTAGAGAACCAACAGATTCAAGAAACCAATGGGATATGTGGTTGAGAGTAATAAAAATTTTATTACCCTTTTATTTTTACCTCTTTTTTTTTTATTTGGTTTATTTTATGACCCAAAGAATAACATTTTTAAAGATTACCTATTCCTTATGATAAGGAATAGTTAAAGACAACCCCCCTCATCTTTACTTATTCCATGCAAGTAGAAATACCTCAAATACAACTCTCTTTCATTTGGACAACTTATAGCCCTCAATAATAATAATAATTACTAATAATAATAATATAAATAAATTAAATAATAATAATAGTTGTTAGTAGAAAATTAATAATAA
>JANIIA010000007.1:2400359-2432260 GCA_027478495.1 Erythroxylum alaternifolium | reverse complement strand
ATTCAAAAGAGAATTGAGAACAGAGGAAGGTCATTTATTTTAGATCATTGACTCGCATGAAAAGTATTCATAGATGGTCATCATCTCTTTAGTAGAGAACTTGAATACAGTCATGACACACAACAAAATTAAATAAGATCAAACAAACTTGCTAATGTGAGATATGACATAGGGTATAACATACAATGTCTACTCAAGAACACTTAAGTCCCAGGATCAATTTGTTAAATCGAGATGTCATATACTCCTAACAGATATATGGCACTGTGCTCTCGTCGTATGCTGGTCACACCGGTTATTGAATAAGTATGAGAACTGCAAAGTTTTTTTTGTTAAACCCATCATATGTGAGTGGGAGATGATGACTTATATACACTCATGAAGGGCATAGTAGTCAATCCTCTTGAAATAACTACCAAAGGTAGTTATATGGAGGCTTTAAAAACAAACGACAGACACACACATTCAGATGTATGTTTTTAAGAGGTTTTTTTTACTTCTTCGATACAAATAAAGAGAAGATTAGAAACAGAAAAAAAATTCTCTGCACTGAAAGTTCAAAAAAGGTTCTTTAACCGGTGGAACTACAACAAAAAATTCAAGTATGTAATTTTTGTTTTATCTGCATACGAAACGATCTTGTGATACACATGATCTTTATGATTACGTTTAATTTTTCTAACAGTCATTATGGATGCGCGGCTGCCAAATTCAGCAACGATTGGTCTGCTCTACGTAAGGCCCTTTCATTTGAGAAGGCTTACGAGACAAATCATCATGCTAGAAAGGAATGGTTTTCCAACAACGGAGAAAATTTTGGAGTCTATTGTTGTGTTGATGATAATGTTGGGGAGCACCTAAGAAATGTTGGAGATCTTGAACCAATATCCGAAATCATAGAAAAACCTCGAAAGCAGGACCAACTTGTTTCCAAATTCACACACATTATTAAGATCAAACATAGACAGATGAAAGTGAAGGAGTTAAAATGTAGGGAGACTTCATCTACATTCAACAAGCTGATGCAAGTAAAAGATAGCCTTCTCCAAGCTTACAATGAAGGTATGCTTTGATAGAGCATTAATAGATGCCACTGATCCAAAATAACATTAAACTCCTTGGGTAATTGGGCTGCCATTTATTCCATCTACAAGCAATATAAGTTGCTGTGGAGGAACGAAACAACAAATAGAACTAAAAAGGACGGGGCACGGGGCAAATAAACCCAAGTAAACCAAGAGCTTAAGTTCATCATCCAGCAAACACTAGAAGGTCACTAATTGGACCGGATGAAAAGTTACTCCTAAAGAGGGAGGGATTTCATTCATAGGTAGGGCTGCCATATGAAGAATCACAAATACATTGATTGATATACAAGAAATCTTGTAAGACTAAATCCAAGATTCAGAGCATATAGACAAGAACCCATACTACATGCATAACCTAGCGTTTTACAATCCCAGATGAAGGCATATTTTGTTTCTTTATTTTTCGGAAACAAAGTAAAGCATGAAATTTCGCAATGTCAGAGTCTGGTACAAATATAAATATAAAGAAAAAGTAAAACCCACAAAACTATCAGAAGTAAAGCCAACGCAAGGCTATCGAATCCGGGAAACAACAAAGCGAGTTTGTATGGGCATTTTGGAAGCAGCAAGTGTAATAGCTTCTCTAGCAATATTCTCGTGCACTCCACCAACTTCATAAAGAACTTTACCTGGTTTTACCACAGCTACCCAGTATTTGATTGCTCCTTTACCCCTTCCCATGCGCACTTCAGTTGGTTTCGCCGTAACTGACTTGTGAGGCACTGTTCGGATCCAAATTTTACCGCCACCGCGTCGAATTAACTGGGTCATGGCCCGACGACCCGCTTCGATTTGTTTCGAAGTAATCCAAGCAGGTTCAAGTGCCTGAAGCCCGAAATTGCCGAAACATATGTGATTCCCTCCTCCGGAGGACACTCCTTTGACCGTCCCTCTACGTTGTTTGGGAAATTTGAGGTGTTGAGGGTTATAATTCGCAATAAAAAAATCCATGTAATGCACCCACATTTTGTTCTTTATCCGAGTCCACACTTCGATACAAGAGTCCCGAAGAGTGCCGATCGCGTTAGGTAGTATTCCGAGTGAAGGGATGAGATTGACGGAGGCTTCGGTTTCGGCACACAAGACCGTCGACAGATTCGCAACTGAGAATGGCAACTGCACCGGGGTGGCTGTGGCGGAGGAACTGCCTCGGAGTGGTGTAGTTAGGGTTCGCGCTAACATCCCCATTTCCGGTGTTGATCTTTGTATGAAATGTTGAAAGGCGGAGGCGGGAGAGTACATTAGATTCTTGTTCGCCTTCACGTTGCGTGTCAAACCCAGTAACGCCATGAATGTCCGATCAGGGTGTCAGGCTCCGTTTCACGGATCAAGGAGCTTCGTCTCAGAAAATAGTGACTGCAAAGTCGTCTAATCTAACCCTAGTTCTTTCTGGGCTCGTAAACTTGCCCATTTAACAAACCACCGTAGATTAATTATAATTGAATGCTTTGTCAACCAATTCGAGAGCCCAGCCAGAAAATACTACTAAGGTAGGAATTATTATGCAATGGGCTTTACTTGGGCCACACTATGAGGCTCGTATATTTGAAAACCCTAACTTGTCAGTTAGCCTCCATGTTTTTATATCCATTATCCGCCGATACTGTGTCTCAAACTGAAATCCCTATCTTTTAAAGCTGTTAAATACATATTCATCAACAACCTATGAAAGTGCATTTTGTATTACAATCACGTTATCTTTGTTGTTTCTTTCATCTGATTATGACTAGAGGCGGTTGGTTATGATTATAAAGAGAAAGGCATGAGTGGGATGTTGTTCACAATCCAAACCCTTGTGGAGTTGGATGGGAATGGTAAAAGGCTTATGATGTCTTGAAGTTCGTCTTCGTTTGCCCTCTCCGTCTGGGTTTTGCCACAACGACAACCGTTGAAATTAGTTACGACAACCGTTGAAATTAGTTACGTGATTTTAAATAAAAAATAAAAAATAAAAAATTAGTTACTTGATTTTTTTTAACTCATGGGATATTTTAAGAGGATTTTAATTATGGAAAGACGCCTTTAAATTATCCACACCTAAATTAATTCTTGCTTACACTGAGTTAGCCTGTAAGAAATAAAGTACTGACCAAACAGATTGCTCCATTATCAAAGCTCAAACTTGAGACTTTTAATTAAAAATGAGAGTACTAAATCACCTGCACGAACCATATTTAGTTATTAATTACTTAATTTTGATTGACACGGTTTCGTAGTCAGTACGCGGAAGCAGGCATTTATGTTTTCTCAATCAAAAACTGCGCAGAAAGAAAAGGTCTGATTTTAATTCAGTTTTCGCCACAAACTAATGATGTGATTGGGCAGCGGCCAGACTTCCGCAGGGATAGTATCCACGGAACTACGGGATTTTCAATCTCGCTTGTCTACTGTCATTCATCTCGCAATCTCTTTATTTATTTTTCAATTCTGGTTTTCCATGTGTTAATCCAAGTGTATGCTCATACCCATCATTCTAACTGGTCGGGTCGGTCGTGCTGGGCCCGAGTCCAGTCGTAATGACCCACAGGCCGATCGGTCCAATCTTTAAAGATCAGTCTCATACTTATTGGCCATTCCAGGCCCAGAACCAGTCCGCGTTCTCCTTGGCCCATTCGCAGGCAAGAGACTCCCATGCATACGTAAAGACTTAAACCTAGTTGTTGGTTCCTATATAAGGTGTGTCTTGGCCATAAGAGAGGTACGCATAATCATAACCCTAGTTTTCTCTACTTTCCCGCAGCCCCTTTCTTCACCAAAAAGCTAACTTGAGCGTCGGAGAGGCCTATCGGGAAACAACCCCCGACGTGCTTTCTTTGTTTTGCAGGAATCCTCAAGCCAGAATTCACGTATTCAACAGTTGTCGCCATGGATCCAAACGGCAACGTACAGCCTCGTCAGAATCCGGTTGAACCAAAATCCTTTTTTATTTTTAGTAGAATTTAGTTAAAAAAAATATAATTATTGAAAATTATTTTCAAATTTTACGTATTAGCGAAATTTTAACATGGAATTGACGAGGATGACTACAGCGATGACCACAGTAGTAATTGAAACTTGTACATATGAACATGTTAATTAATCTTTCAAATATTAGGTTGGCTTTAAACAGAATTAATTCAGTAAAACACTTGAAATGAAATATACAGGATATGTGAGAAGACTACTCAAAGAGGTGCTACAAACCAAATACAAGGAGAATACTAACCATACGACGACGTCGAGCAACACTATGTCAGATTCGACCTTCTCGGATCTCGTTTTCGTTGCTCTATCATACGACGACGTCGAAGAACATTATGCCACATTCCCCCTTGTCGTTTTAGTTACTCTATCAAACGACGACGTATGCTCAATTGCAAATTAGAGCGTATTTTTAGTAAAGCACTCTTCTTCTTCTTTGTGGTGTCGCCGTCGTGCCTTCATGGCAACAGCAATAGTGTCGGAGTCCAAAAAGCAGCCGCGACCTGGTCGGGGCGGGTACCAAGCCCATGGCCTGACTGAAGAAGAAGCTCGGGTCCGGGCCATAGCTGAAATTGTAAACTCAATGGTGGAGCTCTCGCGAAACAACCAAACCGTCGACCTCAACGCCCTCAAGTCCGCCGCTTGCCGGAAGTACGGCCTCGCCCGAGCGCCAAAGCTGGTGGAGATGATCGCAGCTCTTCCCGAATCCGACCGCGAGTCTCTCCTCCCTAAACTCCGCGCCAAACCTGTTCGTACCGCCTCCGGAATCGCTGTCGTTGCCGTTATGTCGAAGCCGCACCGGTGTCCACATATTGCTACCACGGGGAATATCTGCGTTTATTGTCCCGGTGGCCCGGACTCGGACTTCGAGTACAGTACGCAGTCTTATACCGGCTATGAACCTACTAGCATGCGCGCGATTCGAGCTAGGTAGAGTTTAGTAGCAAACTAAATATCAAAGGACTTGTTATTAAATTCGGATTACTTATAATTACATTTTTTCCTGTTCAGATATAATCCGTATGTTCAGGCTAGAAGCAGAATTGATCAACTTAAGCGATTGGGTCACAGTGTTGATAAGGTTGAAGCTGCATTACATGCCAACTTAAGTATTCACTTACGGTTTAGAGTAATAAGATTTATGAAAAGAGTCTTATACACTCGTTTGTGCGGTTATATTGTTTCAGGTTGAGTTCATATTAATGGGAGGTACTTTCATGTCATTGTCAGCAGATTACCGGGATTACTTTATAAGAAATCTTCATGATGCTTTATCAGGGCACACTTCTGCTAATGTTGAAGAGGCAGTTGCCTACTCTGAGCACAGTGCAGTGAAGTGTATTGGAATGACTATTGAAACGTGAGTGCTTATATGACTTGCTTGAAATGTAAAATCATATTTCTTTATTTCCATTGTGAAAATCTTTTAGACTTGTTCCTGGCTTTCCTACTCGTTGAAGAATGAAAGCAAAAGAAAATCTTAAGATAACTGCAGACTTTTCAGTATCAACCATTACAGTTAAACCATTACTACTATTGGAAACACCTTAGCTTTTTATTTGGTAGTAGCGAATCGGTAACTTGTTTTGTGCAAAAATATCAGCAAAGGCATGATGCTAGGTTGGTGAGTTCTGATGTTGGTTTTATCTAGGGAGGAACTTGTGATTATGGTTTGGTATGTGCTAATTCTTTGCTTTACCTTGTGAGCTTGCCTTAGCGCTAACAATTCTGTTCATGCTTGGTGATTTTTCAGGAGGCCAGATTATTGTCTTGGTCCTCATTTGAGGCAAATGCTTTCTTATGGTTGTACACGATTGGAGATTGGGGTTCAAAGCACATATGAGGATGTTGCTCTTGACACTAATAGAGGACATACTGTAGCTGCTGTTGCTGATTGTTTTTGCTTGGCAAAGGATGCTGGTTTCAAGGTAACAATAAAAGAGACTGTTTTTTAACCTTCTTTTCTGGCAGATTGATTTGGGTAGGGTTTGGGGTTCAAGATGTATACATGCACCTAAATTTGATCTAACAGCCTTGTCATTAAACTTGTCAACTTAATAACTCGTCTATTTTCCAACTTAATAATAATCAATGAATACATAATACTGAAAAGGATAAGAAAAAGTATTAAGCAAAACTAGCGAGTTATAAATTAACTCTTAAGAAATATGAAAAAAGAAAGTTTATGATAATTTAAGTTAAAATTAGTTTTTATTCAATCCATGGTTTTGAAAAAGCACGTAAAAGATGCCTTTCCAAAATCATGGCTTTAAGGAGGGTGATGATTGACCATGACACCCTAAAAAATATTCGTGCATGCAAACTTACTTTTGAACACCCAAACGCAGTTGCAAAAGCAATGCCAAAAACATGCATAAAATATCATTTTTTTTTCACCTCCTTTGTTTCCGTTAACTTCTTCTTAATACTTTGCTGCAGGTTGTTGCTCATATGATGCCTGATCTTCCTAATGTTGGGGTGGAGAGGGACTTGGAAAGTTTCAAGGAGTTCTTTGAAAGCCCGTTATTTAGAGCTGATGGACTGAAAATTTATCCTACTCTTGTAATTCGTGGAACTGGGCTTTATGAGCTATGGAAGACTGGCAGGTATTTGACTTTTGTCAGTTATTGCTCAATCTTCTGCATCCCTCAGCTCTTGTTAATTGCTGTAGACAGTAAATTAAACTGACTTTGCAACCAAGATTCTGATGATTAAGTAGTTTTTTCCGACTTGAACATTCCTTTCATTTCAGATGGGTACAAGGCAAGCCTATCTGTCGAAATGATAGCTGACACTTACAGACTTACTAGCTAATTTAGGTTACAGCTTGGATCTGGAAACTAGCTGGTTGGAGTGTCCACCAGCATTCATTAGTTTATTATTGCACAGTGACTCATATGATACCGCCTTCGAAAACTTTAACAAGACTTAGTATTCATTTATGAATTACGGTTTTGCCGAGAAAGATGACACCAAGTTAGGAACCTGACAACATAGTCTTGCTTTCTTTCTTATCTCTCATAGCCTAATGTCTGTCATGAGGCCAATGTGTTCTGACATGATACTTCACTTTAAATGCTTGAACTTCCATTTATGTGATTTGATGCGGAAGTATTTCTTATGATGAGTCCCTTTGCAGGTATAGAAATTACCCGCCTGAGCAACTTGTAGATATTGTGGCAAGGATCCTTGCCATGGTACCCCCTTGGACGCGTGTTTATAGAGTTCAGCGTGATATCCCTATGCCTTTGGTTACATCTGGGGTTGAGAAGGGAAATCTTAGGGAGCTAGCATTAGCTCGGATGGATGATTTAGGGTTGAAATGCCGAGATGTCCGTACTCGTGAGGCTGGAATTCAGGTAAGTGAGAAATTATGTATTATTTAATATGTTTCATATGCTTCTTGCACTGACAACAGGCCCTGATAATGCTTTTTCTGAAACTTAGGATATTCATCACAAAATTAAGCCAGAAGAAGTTGAGCTTGTTCGCCGGGATTATACGGCAAATGAAGGCTGGGAAACCTTTCTTTCCTATGAGGATGTGCAACAGGTATTCACTAGTGTCTCATTGGAAGACTGTAAGTGTATTTGGTCACAGAGCTTGGGCCAGTGTGTATAGAGACAGCATATGCTTATTTTTTTGCTTGTTACAACTGTTTTGTCTGTTATGGACTATGCTGGGTCCTAGGAAATTGGATAGTTTAAAGTGTTATGTTGACTAATTTTGTTGGATTCCCATCTCATGATCTGGTTACTCACTTACTCTTAGCATCTAGTGTTTGAGCTTGTGCCATAAGACTATAATATGAAAGTTTTTAATACTCAACTTTGCATAGGATATACTTGTCGGACTATTACGCTTGCGAAAATGTGGCCATAATGTGACTTGTCCTGAGCTAAAGGGAAAATGCTCTATTGTCCGGGAACTCCATGTTTACGGCACTGCTGTTCCTGTACACGGCCGCGAAGTGGACAAACATCAGCACCAGGTAACGTGGTGGTGCCTTACAGACTTGAGAGATCGTCCATCTTTTGGTATTATCATTTACCATGTAAAAACTTATTGTAGTTGGTGAATTTTTTGCGTTAATCCTGTTCTCTTATTTCCCTTGCAGGGTTATGGTACGTTGCTGATGGAAGAGGCAGAGCGAATTGCTCGCAGAGAGCATAGATCGACTAAAATAGCTGTCATTTCAGGTGTAGGAACTCGACATTATTATAGGAAGTTGGGCTACGAGCTTGAAGGGCCTTACATGGTTAAATCTCTTGTGTGACCATAGTCATATGTTATTTTACAATATTTATAATTCAATCTTGTATTGACATAAAACATCATAGTAATATTACATGTAATTGCAGTTTGCTTTAGGAGAAAATGAATAGAAAATTGAGCTTCTTTCAATATCTTCTTATTAGTGACAAATTTTAGACAGTTCTTTTGACTGCAAATGGACTTGAAAAGGAAAGCTATGAAATTCCAAAAACTGAAGTTCCATATCTATAGGCAAAGGCATAGGCTAATTCCTGTGCCTTTCTTCCCACTACTCTTTTTATATTCCCTCTAACCAAATGATGCTGAGATCAACCTTTGTCCCCATCTTCTCGATGTTCCATCCCCTGCCGACTAGAATTCAGAAATTCTCAACGTGCGACGTTGTCGCACTTGCATCAGCGCAATCCACACCATCTCTTCGACAAAATGACTCACCCGCCAGAAATCACCGTCACCTAGAACCCCCGACTTCAGCTTACGTTCACCTGCCTTTCTGTCGCAAGCGCTGCCACTACTGCGACTTCCCAATCGTTGCTCTCGGCTCTGCGACAACAACACACGACGACCCACGAGTCCTAAACTACATAGAATTGCTCCAAAGAGAGATAGTCTCAACGAAGGCAGATTTCCATGATCACCCACCGCTTCAAACTATCTTTTTTGGCGGCGGCACGCCTTCTTTAGTGCCTCCGAGGCTAGTCTCGTTGATCTTGGAGTCTTTGAGATTGAAGTTTGGGATTTGTAAAGATGCTGAAATATCAATGGAAATGGATCCTGGTACTTTTGATGCCAAAAAATTGGAGGAGCTGATGGAGTTGGGCGTGAATAGAGTGTCGTTGGGAGTTCAGGCGTTTCAAGAGGAGTTGCTTAAAGCTTGTGGTAGAGCACATGGGGTTAAAGAGGTTTATGAAGCAATCGACATTGTTGGGCTTTGTGGGGTTGAGAATTGGAGTTTGGATCTTATATCTTCCCTTCCTCATCAGAAGCCACAAATGTGGGAGGAGAGCTTGAGACTTACCATTGAAGCGCGGCCTAAGCATGTGTCTGTTTACGATTTGCAGGTTGAACAAGGCACAAAATTTGGAAACTTGTAAGTGTGGCAATGAAATTTATGATGGAAAGTAGTAGTCTTATTTTTTGGGTTTGTAATGGTTTTGAGACTGATTATGTGAAAGTTTGCAGGTTTACGCCAGGTGAGTTTCCTCTGCCCTCAGAGACACAGTCTGCTGATTTTTATAGAATGGCGTCAAGAATGCTGTCTGATGCTGGTTTCAGGCACTATGAGATTAGTAGTTATTGCCAAGATGGTTTTGAATGCAAACACAATGCTACTTACTGGAGGAACAAACCTTTCTATGGCTTTGGCCTTGGTTCTGCTAGTTATGTTAATGGATTGAGGTTTTCGAGGCCTAGGAAGACGAAAGATTACATGGATTACGTGCAGAATTTGGAATATGGAACAGTAGAATGTTCTGAGGATACTCATGCTGATTCTAAGGACTTGGCCATGGATGTTGTGATGCTCTCACTAAGAACCGCAAAAGGCCTAGACTTGAGGTCTTTTGGAGAAGCATTTGGTAGCTCACTTGTTTACTCTCTCTGCGAGTTCTACAAACCTTATATAGAGAGCGGGCATGTGATTTGCTTGGATGAAAATCGCCAAGCCATCAAGGTTGATGAATTCAACGCCAAGTTAAAGAGTGAAGATGAAGTCGCCAAAGGGCTGTCATATATCCGCCTAAATGATCCAGAGGGATTTCTCTTATCTAATGAATTGATATCCATTGCATTTGGAGCAATAGCTCCCTAGCCCAAAAGTGGATATGTTGCCCAATTGCTTATTAAGCTGCGACCTCACGTAGAAAGCAAGAAAATCTCGACACCTTTCAAGTACAGTGAAAGGCAAGTTACTCCGCCCGTTGGCAGCTACAAGAAGATAATCTATATATTTGTATTCAAATATTGCAGTGAACGAAGGGTAGCAGACTTGTTCATGGCCAAATGCTGCTGGAGTAGGTTGGGGCAAATGAGGAGACAGAAGAAGTGTATACAACTTGATATATGTGGATGAGTTATCAGAAGCAGCAGGAAGGATACGTGAAGATTTGCTGGTTTTGATTACATTATTAGTAGACCTCATATAATTGCAGCTTTGCAAGAGAATTGGTTTGAAAGAAATTGCCTGGTTAGGTCCTTATTTCTTTCAGCATTCACATACTGATTAGAAAATCAGGAAAAGGGTGCTGAGAGAATTTGGAAACGAAAAGCCCGGCAATTGAAGTTCGGGTAAGCTGGGGTTCTTGTTCACTTTAAAATAGTAGCTGTACCGTGCGCCTATTGGATTATATGAACATCCCAGATTTACAACAAGTGAAATGCGTAAAAGATTTGCAGGGAAGAGCTTTTCAAGATTATATAAAATCTAAAGGATATCTTGTGCTCAGTAGATTGGGAAGTATTACCAAGGTTAAATATGATTTTGCATGTAAGCGTACTATGAACACTCCAAAAAAGTAACTGAGAAGCATAAACAAAGTTATGTGAAAATGGGAAACAGAAGAACCGGTTTCTGACTAACAAGATCTGTTGACCATCACTTGCAAATTATGGTTATAGAGCAAGGATAAACAATTGAAATCAGAAGTAGTACGTATAAGATCAATGTTAGACTTTTGACACATTTAAGACAATTTAAGGAAAGTTGAGCATCTGTTGTGTCTCCCTTGGAGGCACTTTCAGCCTTTTCTTCACCCGGGGAACTTTGTATGACTTGTACATTCAAGGACTTTTTCACAAGGAGAGCTCTGCTTCAAGTTCTCTTCGATGAATCGACGTATTCCAACACAGAACCTGCATATACAGAAAGAGAAGGTGGGAGGAGTAGAGAATTTGATAGTATCGTCATCACTCGCATTTTGTCCTTCCTTTTAAACTTTTAGCTCCTTTAAACCTCATTGTGATTTTAAACTCAATATTCAGTCCTGAAAACAATAGATGCAAGGTTATATATCAGTAGTTTACTTCATCAAAGTTCCAGGTCATCGTACAGCTCAGCAGAGGTTGGCATACAATCAAAAATTATATTAAGCTTTCCTTGACATTCTAAAAGAACTAACATGCCTTGGACAAAAGCATTGAAATGAACAATCGGGTGACTAATATAGTTGATTCTCAGATTATTTCTCAGTGAGCATTACAGGCATATATCATCACGGTCCTCGCTTCGATATCTGAACTTTAACATCTATGAAGCTCCTTAATTTCATTTCCACCTCAATTCTTTAACGAATATATTCAAGTATAGATGCGATACCAGTTAACTATGAGGGTTTAGTCTTTCTTCCACCTCGTGATATTCTCCTCAGTTCTTGTGTTCCCTTCCTCATTTCTCTGAAAATGGAGAAAGCAATTCATAAGATAACTGAAAAAACTTGGCAAGTTAGACTTCTGAAATTTTCAAGTGCTAAAAGTGTTACCTTTGATAGAGATATACAATAAGATAGAAAATGGGGAGCAACATCAAAGTCAGTATTGACATAGCCAGGTAGAAGACATTAGTATGCTTCTGCACAGATGACAACGGAACAAGTTTAAGCCAAAAATCAATAGAACCTTGGAGACCTAATATGATGAGATAAAGCAATCTACAGACTAAACGCATTGAGCATTTGGGCACTCGAAATGAACATAAGCTGTTTTCTAATACCTCTCTGTTCTTAAACTTGCATAGCTCTGAGAGATATGCAAACATTAACTCTCTCTCGCTAGCTCTCATATATATATGTATATATATAGATACACACAAATAGGAACAGATCTACATGTTCGCATGGACACGCAATCACACGCAAAGAGTGAAGCTCATTGTCGAAAGATTGTGAAAACAGAACCACATGTAATTACTAGCAGAAAATTGAACTGCGCTCTAAGAGTAAAGCTTACCTTACCACCTTTTGGAAAAGGTTTAATTTTCCCTGAGCAAGTGTGAGCGTCACAGAATTGATGCAAGAAAAATTCTACATAACAAGACATCACCACATAAAAGAGAAATTGTGCAACACCATCAGATATCTGTATTGGAGAAATGCAAAGAAGTTATATTCATCAACTTATGAAGAAATACCATGCAGGCGCCTCGCTGCAGGGCCCTGATTAACAGGAAAACAACTATCTGCAAGACCCTGAGCACAAAACAACCAATATGTTAGAATCAGTCAACATCGCATGCAAGAAAAAATAACTATTGAGAGTAACCTCACAAAGGTGGCGATTCTTTGCAGCTGCGGCAGGATTGCATTTAGTTTTGGGCTTGGAATCCATCACAAAATCACAATGCAATGCTCCACATATATCAGCCAAGCACTTTCCATCACTCTGAAACAAACCAAAATCTCTATCAAGCAATGTTCTATTTTAACAACTTCCTTCTCCCCCATACCCAACAACCCACAAATCGAAACCTCATCAAGGAAGAGCAAGCGACCAAAATAAGGGAATACTCATAATTGAACATACAACATTCAAGAGATTGAAGTGCCTATTGTCGAAATGTTTGTCCAAATAGGTCTCGGCCAGGAAGCTTTTCTTACAATATCCACACTGCCATTCGTTGAAGTCCAAATGAATCTTGTGCTGCTCTTGGTCCCTAAACAGGTCATTGTCCGGATACACCCGACACTTGGTCGGAATCTCGTACCTTTCTCGTTCTACAAACGGCATCAAATACTATAAAACAACATCGAAGTTAACAAAATTCAGTCTTTTAATTTACCAAGTGATTAAATCTCGAAAATTGATAAAGCAAAAAGATATATAACATACCTCGTCTAGAACTTTCCAAGCAGCCCTGCTTCTTTCTCTAGAGCAATGTACTTCATGCGGTTGCTCTTCTTCTCGCTTCACACAAAATCAAATTATAATTAGAATCAATCCGATTTTCAGGGAACACAATACCAAGAAGAAAAAGATTCGATTTGACAAATTTTACTGTGAAGTATTCAACACCTGAGATAGCGATTTCCCCCATGAAAGTGCAATCAAGAGAACAATTAGAGCAATCGATGTTCTTTTCCTCATCGGTGAAGCAAGATTCCAGAGAACTAATCGCTTACTCAGGTTGACTAATACTAAATTTTTTTATAAAAAAATTAAAGTTGGGTCTTTTTTGCGCTAATGTCTAGAAACGACACCGTAGGTTGAGAGACACAACTCAACTAGTTTAAAAGGTTTTGTATTCTCAGTTTACGAGAATTGGGTTTGTAAGAAACTGCGCAGCTCAGAAAGTACCAAGCTGTTTGCAGCTCTAGTAAGTTCAAATAAGAGGAAGAGAAAGAGTGACAAAAGCAATGGGGAAGAAGACGAAGAAGGCAGGAAAAGGTAAGGAAAAAACAGAGAGGAAGACTGCTAAAGCTGAGGAGAAGAGAGCAAGACGAGAGTCCAAGAAACTCTCTCCCGAAGATGACATTGATGCCATTCTGGTTCACTTTTAGTTACCCTCATTCTATTTCTTTGGCTTCATGTTTGGTTTATGTTTTTCCTGCGTCAGAATGATTTTAACTTCTGTTCAAAATCGATCGCCTTTTCATTGAAGTTAATTTTGAACAGCTTGCCTTAAAATCTTGATGCTTATAATGGAAGCTTGCATCTTTTTCTTCTTTTTGGTTTCTGTTGGTTTCGAGATTGTTGACTGCCTATTTATCGATAGTTGAGCATTCAAAAAGAGGAAGCTAAGAAGAAGGAAGTGCACGTAGAAGAAAACGTCCCCGCCCCATCACCTCGGTCCAATTGTACGGTAATACTTATATGTATCAATAGGCAGCAACTTTATTTCTTATCTTGGTCTCTGTTATGTTCTTTCTTTGTAGCCGAATAATCTGAGTGATACTGTACTGAATTATGTAGCTAAGCATTAATCCATTGAAGGAGACAGAATTAATAGTCTACGGAGGTGAATTCTACAATGGCAGCAAGGTTAGTTTTTTTTTTCTTTGAATTTTAAGTTGACTATTGGAGTAATCAAATCTGCACGTGTACAGTCATGATCAGATTTTCAATGGTTATTGATGCAGACTTATGTGTATGGTGATCTTTACCGATATGATGTGGAAAAGCAACAATGGAAGACTGTATCCAGCCCTAACAGTCCACCTCCTCGAAGTGCTCACCAGGCTGTTACCTGGAAGAATTTTCTCTATATCTTTGGTAGATTGACAGAATATGGCTTAATTTACAAGAGAGCTGGCACTTGATTTGCTTGTCTCATGCATGCTTCTACCCTTTTTGTTAATAGGTGGCGAGTTTACTTCCCCTAATCAGGAGCGCTTCCATCACTACAAGGTTAAATCTGCATATTGAATTTGTTCGTTTTCTGGTGTTTGATTGACTTTGAATCATGCAAACTTTAATATTGACAATAATGAGTGGTATGATGTATCATTTCAGGACTTTTGGGTCTTAGACTTGAGAACAAATCAGTGGGAACAACTAAATTACAAAGGCTGTCCTAGTCCACGATCAGGTCATCGGATGGTTGGTTCATCGTACACTTCTTTTTTCTGAAGTGAGGACATCGTACAAGTTATTTAAATGGAGCTTTAACCTTAGGATTTTTCATCTAATTGCTTATGCTGTTATTCATCTTCCTTTGGTAAATCGCATATTGCTGCTGGTTTTTATTGGTGAAACATAACCTAATCAGTCCACTTCTCACAGTCCAGTTCTCACATGTACTTCTTTCCACTTTTGGGTTCTGTTTCAGGTTTTGTACAAACACAAAATTGTCCTTTTTGGTGGCTTCTATGACACTCTTAGAGAAGTGAGGTTGGTGATGCTTTTGTAGGAAGCTGTTGGAGGATTTTTAAGAGAGTCAGTTGTCAGCATTAAAAGGATTTTTTTAATGAAAAATTTAAAGTTCAAATTTGACGTGAGATATTAAGATTATTAGGTGCAATTCCATATTATGGATTATTCACAGACTGATAACTAATTGATATTAAAATAAAATTTCAACATTTTTTCCTTTATAGGAATGGACATGTTGAGTTTGTTGGAAGTACTATATAATTTGATATGTAAAGTGATATCTGTCAATATGAAGTCATACTTTGATGCGTGAGCTTTCCTCACATCAAAATTCGTGTTTGCAGGTATTACAATGATTTGTATGTCTTTGATCTAGACCAATTCAAGGTAAATACATTTAACTTCCAGTTGTTGTGTTCTTTACTTCTTGTTATTTCACAAGATTCTATCTGTCATGATGCTAAATGATGGAATGGTGTTCTATAGTGGCAAGAAATCAAGCCAAATCTTGGAGCCATGTGGCCAAGTTCACGGAGTGGATTTCAATTTTTTGTTTACCAAGATGAGGTAAGTCATACTCTGAAGGGTAGTTGGAGATTTCTTTCTAATTTAAACTCAAGTTACCGCTTTTGATGGCATTAATCTCCTGATTTTAAGTAGTATTCTGCTCTGGATCTGGAGGTTTCTTGCTAATTTAAACTCAAGATACTCTTTTTCTCAGTAGCAATAGTCTTGCTCATGTTAAATACGTCTTACAGCATGTTGGGCATAGCTACTTTTTGATTCACTTTTGATATTGGAGTTTGATTCCATTTGTGTATTCCATAGAGATCAGCATCTTTTTAGCCCTCTCTCTGAATGGGGCAGTGATCTCCATATCCTCTTTGGCTTTTACTATATTCTTGAATGTAATTGCTATTTGATCACAGAAATGTAGAGCTCATAATGAGTGTGCCAAAATTTAAAGACCTGGGGACCATTGTGTGGTATACGTTGGTCCAATTTGTTAGATAGAAATTTAATTGCTGCTGAACGGATTTTGTGCTCAGACCTGATATGTAATTATTCACCTTGGATTGAGCATCTCTTGTGGCAGATATTTTTATATGGCGGCTACTCTAAGGAGGTTTCTTCTGATAAGAGCAGCTCCGAGAAAGGAACTGTTCACTCAGACATGTGGTCCCTTGACCCTAGGACATGGGAATGGAACAAGGTGTTTTAGTCTTTCTCCTTTGCCACTAAGTTATTGAGCTCTATTTCATTTTATTTTGTCATTTTGCCTAAATTTTCAATTTGCCCCACAGTTTGGGGCCAATTGCATGGATTTGTGTAGATCTTTTGTGTTCTCCACTCTGAAATAAAGCTGTGAGCTCTTGAAACTAGAGCACTTGTTTCTTCCATTATAACATTCAACTTATTTAATGCCTTCCTTATTTAACCTGTTTTCCTTTGTTTTATCTTTCTATTTTTCAGTTTGTTTAAATTAGCCAGTCATTATTTGCATACAGAGTTTTTAATATTGTCAGTTTGTGCAGGACCACCACACTCTTGCATTTTTGAATTATTTTATTGTTTAAGATTGTTTAGATTTCCTCTTCCATTACTGTTCATCTGGTTGTTTAATATGCATTTCTTTGACAGGTAAAGAAAAGTGGGATGCCTCCTGGGCCACGAGCTGGGTTTTCCATGTGTGTTCATAAAAAGCGTGCTTTGTTATTTGGGGGTGTGGTGGATATGGAAGTGGAAGGGGATTCAATGATGAGTGTATTCTTGAATGAGCTTTATGGCTTCCAATTAGACAACCATCGTTGGTAATTCCTTGTTCATGCCTTCTTCCACTAGATTATACGTGAAGTTATTATTGATGCCATTAATATGAGATAGTGTTTTAGAGAAGTAGAGAGTAATGTTTGCTTATTTTGCGAAGCAAATAGTGTATATATCCTTGTCATTCTTATCTTGGAAAGCAATGAGCTTTTATTGTGTAGTATGTTTCAGGATTATTCCTTCTTGTCAATGTCAATTTTCTTTCCTCTTATGTGATCCTACAGTATGATAACAACAGCTTAATGTTGCATTTTCCTACAAGATATTTCTGAAGGGTCAGACTTCATATTTCTTCTTTTGGGTATAGGTACCCCTTGGAACTGCGGAAAGGAAAATCAACAAAGGAGAAGGTATAGTGCAGAATAAGCCCTGCGAATGTCTTTTTGCTAGTTATCTATCCTACAGCTCTCTTGTTTACAAATCAGCGTAGTTTGTTGATGTTTTCTGCAAAAAGAATATATTCCGCTTTCTTTGTTCTGGATAGGTCTTTGGGTACTGCATAAATTGCTCACCAATTGATGCTTTGCAGGTGAAAAAGAGCTCTGAACAAAGGTCTAATAGTTTAGATGACGAAAATGTAAATGCCACTGAAACCGAGGAGTCTGCTACAAATGGTAAAGATGGGAGCCTAGAGTGCCAAGAACAAGAGGTTGATATGGAAAGCAGTATTAATGACCTATCTCAGAATATGGCGAGTGTGATAGTTGATGATGGTGGTTTATCTGCTCCCAGTGATGAGGGAAAGGCAGAGGGATCTAAAGCTAAAGTGGTTCTTGAAGATTCTGGTCCCCCAGAGGTCTGTCTTCTTTGCAATTAATTGGCTCATGCATTCTTTTTATTCCTCATAACTAGTTTATGATGTTTAAACTTGTAGATAGTGAGACCCTGTGGACGTATCAATTCCTGCATGGTTGTTGGCAGAGATACATTATACGTATATGGAGGAATGATGGAGATTAAGGACCGGGAGATTACACTTGACGATTTGTATTCTCTTAATCTCAGCAAACTTGATGAATGGAAATGCATAATACCGGTTTGTTACATTTTCCATTTCTAGTTGTATATTCTCATAATTTCTTGGTGCCCTGTTCTTTCAGAGATTTCGAAGTCTTCTTTTAATTTCACTAAAATATAATTGACTACAACCAAATGTCTTCTGAAACACAATTTTCAAAAAGATGAGTGAATGAGCATGATCATCATTTCAATTCAGTTTGCTTTAACCTGTCTAAGCCTTGTTTTAAATAACGCAGGCATCTGAATCTGAATGGGTAGAAGCCTCAGAGGATGAGGATGATGAGGATGATGAAGATGCCAGTGGTGATGATGGTAGCAGTGAGAGCAACAGTGATGAAACTGAAGATGACGATGATGATGGTGGAGAGGTGATTCTCTTCTTCCTTTCCGTTAAAATCAAATAGTGTAAATGATCTTGTTTTGTTATTGCATTTCCCTATTTAGTTGATAAGAAATTTCTGATGTTCTTTTCTGTTAGATCTTCTGTCAAATTTTGAAATATAGTCTCCTTTGTAACCTTGCTTGCTTAGTTGCACTCCCTATATTTTTCATGTCACTTAAATTTGGAAGATACCATATGTCATGAAGATTCGACACTTACATGGCTCTCGAAACAAGTTTTAGTATCTCCGACATTTTAATTCTGCTTTAGGTCATACTTAAAGCAGAGGAATAACTATTCATTACCATCTTAATTGTTCTCTTGCCATCTAAATTGCTAGAGATCACTATGTTCTGTATATCTAGACAGGACAATCATAGATGTTTACAAAAGTAAACCCCTTGACGTCTTTCTTTGATCCATGTAGGCTAGGGATAATGCTTCTGGATCAGTTGATGATGCCTTTGCTATAATAAAGGGTGAGAAAAAAAATCTTCGAAGGAAAGAGAAGCGGGCTAGGATAGAGCAGATCAGGGCCAATCTTGGGCTTTCAGATTCACAAAGAACACCAATGGTGCGTATCTAATTGATGTTGATTACAGGTTTGGTTTAGCAGAACTTGCTTCAATATCTTAATTGGAAGTTGGCATGAGGTGACGTTTGATAATTTAATTTGGAAGCCTCTGTGCACAATTTTTAAGTTTTGCTTTCTGCAGCTGATATTTTAGCAATGTATTTTTCTTCCTGTAGCTAGTGCAGTGCTTTTCTGATGTATTTTTGGATGGCAAAAACTCTTTGATTTATGGATATGAAGTAAGGATAACTATAGGTCTCACCATTTAGGCAGTTTGTCCTGAAGACACTCGCTGATTTAATTGCTTCTCGCACTTAATAATAGTGACTTTGCTGTTCCCTTTCGGTTATTTTGTTTCTTGATCATTTTTCTCACTGAGTGCTGCTCATGGGTTTCTTTGAAAAGCCTGGAGAATCTTTGAAGGACTTTTACAGGCGCACAAATATGTACTGGCAAATGGCTGCCCATGAACATACCCAGCACACCGGAAAGGTATGTTCTTTTCCATATTATTTAGTTTCGCTTCTTTATGGTGGTTTTCTCACCTCAATCATGTTTCTTGATCCATCATTTGTTGACACTGAGTTGCTTGGTTATTCTGAATTGAGCAAACTCAAGCTTTGCACATTAAAGGCTTAAAGTAGATGTTGAGATCTTATTCAAGAGAAAGTAGTCTCGACGACTCTAGATGGTTGCAATTTCAGCCTTTTGCGCTTTTCGTGTTCTATGATGGTCGTGTTTCTTTTGTTATGGTTACTAAAAAGATCTGTTGAATTTGGCCTACAAACCATGTCACTCGAGTGTTTGATGCAACCCCTTCTTGTGTCAACTGATTCTCAGTTGTAATTAAGATTTTGATTTGAGTTTAGACCCTTCTTTGATATGGAGGATGAGCACGAGTCTTTTCAACTTTCAGAATGTAGGTCATAGTGTTGTATCTCCTGCTGTATGTGCTTAAAACCCGAGACCTTGAAATAAAAATAAAAGAAATGTATCTTTTCTCAATGCAGGAGCTTCGTAAGGATGGTTTTGATCTTGCCGAAGCAAGATACAGGGAACTTAAACCGATTCTTGACGAGGTAATCACTTCGTTTTCGATCCATCGGTTTCCGGAAAATTCATTTTTCCGACGTAGTTCTTATACAAAGGCCTAATTGGATAATTTTCTTGGCTGTTTGTGTTTGTTTTGCTGCAGTTGGCTATATTGGAAGCAGAGCAGAAGGCCGAGGAAGCAGAAGGGCCTGAGACTAGCTCAAGAAAAAGAGGCAATAAGAAGAAAAACAAATAAACAAGCTCCTTACATAGAGGAATGTACAAGCAAGCAAGCAACTGTTTCACTTAGAACATTACAGGGGAGGCTTGATGTCTTTTATGATCATTTTATTATATTTTGAGGTTTGATTCTCTGTATAGATAATTATACGAGTGTATTACTTTTGCGAGTCATTCTAGGAATACTACATTTATTTTTTAAATTTTCTTTTGTATATTTTATTTACATACACAACAAACTATTTTAAATATTTTTGGTAAACTAAAATTGAGAATAATCAATTTTTAAATAAGTTCCAGTTTGGATTAAAGTTTCAACTCTTGTACATTTTGTTGAGTCAAATAAAAAAGTGGAGTGATTTTAAAATTTTAAAATTAATATTTCAAATTTAAACATTTTTAGTTTAATTTAGATTTTAATTAATTTAAACTTTGTTCAATAATTTTTATTTAAATCATATTTGGTCTTACTTGTGAATGTGATCATCTTATAATTGCAACTTATTTTAAGAAATTCAATAATTAAAAAACAATTAGTTTGGTTGATTCAATTATAAAAATTTAGAATCGTTTAATTTTCGATTTGGTTTTTAAATTTTAATTATTTTCGTTATTAAAAATTGATCAATTTATTAATTAATTGATAAATTAACTTGTTCATATAAACTAAAATAATTTATTAGCTTTTGTTTAACAATCTCATTTCAATTAAACTTTATATTTTTTAATGGATAATTATAATAATTTCATTCAATTTTATCTACTTTGATAATGATCTATTACCAGTTGAGCCTTTTAAACCTTAAACTTTTTGTATTACAAGTTTAACTTCTAGACCCACTTTTAAAATATTGAAAAAAATCTATATTCCTTTCATAAATTGAGGGTTTTTGACATACATATTTTAATTACAGAAACGCATATATTTTTTTTAATTTCCTTTCTAACAAGAATAGCATAGCATATGTTATATGCCAGACTTTGTAATGGAAATGCCACCTGAGGAACGAGATAGAATTCTCTGTCTAATTTTATGATGTCTTATTTTATCCTATAAATTTCAGTCATTCATTTATACAGGTCCTATATTTATTTATGTGAGACTTATACAGGACCCATATAAATAAATGGCTGAGCAATTTTATAATATCTTATTCTATCCCATAAATCTCAACTATTCATTTATGCAGGTCTCGTATTTATTTATGCGAGACTCACACAAAAACCCATATAAATAAATAGCTAAAATTTAAGGGACAAAATAAAATATCATAAAATTGGACAGAAAATCTTGTCCGGTAAGTACCACATTCACAAGCCAACGGCTGAAATGATGAGAAAGTGCATTTCTTCCCAGTTCTGCATAGCCATAGCCATAGCCTGTCAACTGCTTTTAGTTTCTTCTTTTTCACCTAATTCCAAAATTTAACGCTACGTGCCTTTCGATTTCTTTACATTAATCTCCTGCTCCTTTGTCTCTCAAAAGAAGAACCCATTTGCAGCAGCAGCCTCACTGCATTAAACAAATTTCCAGGCGCATGCAACTTTGGATATAATTAATTTACTAAAGTAATTTATTAATATATAAAGCTAAAGCTTATCGTATGTTATATATAATACGTAAAGTAAGCTTGTTATTATGGAGTGGCAGGGTTTTTTTTAACGCTAAGTACTCCAACCATATTGATTAGACAGAATCTTGCAGTTTACGAGAAGGTGAAGCTTTTGATTGCATCAGAATTCGTACAATCCGATATGTTCTTGGTGGTGGCTGTAGTATACACTTCAAGATTATAATCTTGGAATAGGTTGAGTTTTCTCTTATGTTTCTAAATTAATCAAGAAATTAAGCCCACTAATCCATAGATTAGTGATAATAGAAATGATATCCACGTTTGCCTTTGATGATACTACTAATAATAAGGTGTTAAACTCCTTTTTATATGTCCTTTGCGTCTTAATCACACCACAAAATCTTCATAACCGATAATATAGCTATGATAATTGCAATCTTCTTGGTTTTTAATTACATGACATTAAACTTGATTATTATTATTATATCATATATACAAGATAAAGTAGGTCCAAATTTAAACCAGAAGATCATTGAAAACTTAGTAATATATTATTTTTATGGGTACAAAACAATTCTTTCCCACAGTTTCTGATGCTTAAACAAGAAATTTGGTATGGATTCCTTTGAACAAATTACTTACGAGTTATGAGACAATATCGAATCGTTGAGAGATATGGAAGTTGGAGTTATCGAGCTACTGCTCCAAAAAGAATAGAGTTTCCTATCCAGAACCCAACAAAATTTCTAGTGGGGGTTACAATCATCTTCTTCCTTTCAGGTACCAAAAGCATAATTCATTTGATTCTTAGCTAGTGGCCACTTATACAGAGATAGAACCTATGGGATATCTAATTCCATTCCATCTCATAACCACTTGTGTTATATATACATTAAAACATTGTACCATGATTAGAGTACCAACATGTATATATGTTTCAAATAAATCCTCATCCTGCCTCCACCTGCGGCAGGTGGACCTATATGTTTGTAATGACTAAATGTAAGTGTAGGTATCATTAGTTCAGATCTTTTTTGGAAATTAATCATCGTTGGTTCATATTTATAGGTAAATGGTGTTAGATTCTATTTTTCTCTTCACTGGATCATGCAAGTGTATGTGTTCGTACTCCATATCTCCTATGAAATCCTCTTAGGTTAACCGAACACAATAAGCTGGTGATTCATGCCAATGCCATAGATTCTGTTGATTACAATCTTTAAATGTTAGATTTTGAAGCAGTTCGAAGTATTTAAGATAATTAATGTGGGTATAATTATGATAAATTATAATAAAGAAAAAGACTGTAACTATATATAATTTTAATATTATTGAAACTTGAATTTAAAATTTTAATACCAATTTTTAAAAATGATGCATTAAGTATTAAAATTGGAAATTACCCCACAAAATGTTAGACGATAAAATTATGTAAAAAGAAACTCAAATAGGCAACTTTATGTCGTAAGCTTGGCTGCTATTTCTTCCATGAAGGATAACCAATCAACTTTGTGTTCATCAATGCTAAGCTAACTGAGTATGAGAAGCGCTTTATTATTTTTTATCACGATGAGCAAATGGGTGTGAACGTCAAATTGTTTACTATATGCACACATGATTAGATCAAAGAAGTATGATCGAGTGCAAAGCTAGTGGCCAAATTTGTCACACCGAAACTCCATTAATTTGCAGCACTTGACCATCCCTTTGCAGATATTCCTTGACCCGATAAATCATT
The DNA here is from genome assembly GCA_027478495.1 of Erythroxylum alaternifolium. Classification (NCBI taxonomy): domain Eukaryota; kingdom Viridiplantae; phylum Streptophyta; class Magnoliopsida; order Malpighiales; family Erythroxylaceae; genus Erythroxylum; species Erythroxylum alaternifolium. The sequence goes on along the minus strand of JANIIA010000007.1, from coordinate 2,408,748 downwards.
ACATTACCCTTAAACTTCACCTTAAAGTTCGATGAACAATATGATATATTATTGAATCAAAAGATTCGGTAAGTGAAGTGAACGAAGCTAGACAATAATACGATAATATACAAGCCAAGATCTGCCACTAGAAAAAGAAAGCCAGAACTTGACCAACCCTACTCTTGAATATATGAGGTCGTCTCTTCCAAGACAGCTCATTATTTCTGTCTATATATATTCTAAAAGCAATCCTTCATTCTAATACACATCCCATAAAACCAGCAGTCTATCAACAAAGTTGTCCTGTACATTCTGATATAGATTCTCTTCATCATTGTCCAATATAAATCCAACCCAAATAGGGGAAGAAGGTCTGGAAGTGATCAACATGGGGGGTGATCTGTGTTCAAGTACGGGAACTGGGCTCTTCACAAGCCTCGCAAGCTCATGGAAGAACATGGAGAAAGGCTTAAATGATGCTGTTTCAAAGAGCAAGGTTGGCAGTTACTTTAAACTAGAAGCAAGGAAGAGTTCTTTCACTAAGGAGCTACGTGCTGGTACTGCCACTTTTCTTACTATGGCTTATATCATAGCAGTAAACGCCACCATTCTCGCTGACACCGGCGGCACTTGCTCCATCGCTGACTGCTCTGTTGCGGTGAACCAAACTGCTGCTCCTGACTGCATTTTTAAGCCTAACGATGGCTACCAGAACTGCCTTCAGAAGACCAAGAGTGACCTTATCGTTGGTACTGTTTTATCGTCCATGATAGGGTCATTTGCTATGGGAATATTAGCCAACTTGCCTCTGGGCTTGGCTCCAGGCATGGGGGCTAATGCTTACTTGGCGTACAACATGGTGGGGTTTCATGGTTCTGGTCCTATATCGTACCAGACAGCCATGGCCGTTGTCTTGGTTGAGGGGTGTGCATTTCTTGTGATTGCTGCACTTGGACTCCGAGCAAAGCTTGCTAGGCTCATTCCGAGTGCGGTCCGGCTCTCTTGCGCTGCAGGCCTTGGGTTGTTCATTGCGTTTGTGGGCTTACAAGTGCACCAGGGTGTGGGTCTTGTTGGCCCTGACCAGTCCACCTTGGTGACCCTCACAGCTTGCAGGAGCACAAATCCGGTCACCGGAGAGTGCATTGATGGCAAAATGCAAAGCCCAACCTTTTGGCTTGGCTCAGTGGGGTTCCTAATTACATGTTTTGGCTTAATGAAGGAAATTAAAGGTAGCATGATGTATGGTATCATTTTCACCACTCTCATTTCCTGGATTAGAGGAACTGCTGTCACATACTTCCCGTACACCCCGCTAGGTGACAAGAGCTACAACTACTTCAAGCAAGTGGTGGACTTCCATAAAATGCAGTCCACTGTTGGGGCTATTAGCTTCGCTGAGTTTAACAGAAGTGAAGTGTGGGTAGCCTTGGTGACCATGTTGTATGTTGATGTGCTAGCTACCACAGGCACTACCTATACCCTAGCAGAATTAGGAGGATTTGTGGATGAGAATGGGGACTTTGAAGGGCAGTACTTGGCATACATGGTAGATGCGGGGTCAACCATCGCAGGTTCTGCTTTGGGAGTATCACCGATAGCAAGTTTTGTAGAATCATCAGCTGGAATCAGAGAAGGAGGTAGAACAGGATTAACTGCTGTGATTGTTGGGGTATACTTCTCGCTGTCATTATTTTTTACACCTTTGTTTACTAGTGTACCTCCATGGGCGGTTGGGCCTTCACTGGTAGTTGTTGGGATTATGATGATGAAGGTGATTAAGGACATTAACTGGGAGAATATGAAGGAAGCAGTACCTGCCTTTATGACAATGCTCCTTATGCCACTCACTTACTCTATAGCAAATGGGATTATTGGCGGGATTGGGATATATGCTGCTCTTGGATTGTATGACAACATTGGGAGGATGGTAAGATGGTTCTTGAAAATGAGAAAAATGGTGGTGAAGGAACATAATCAAGTTTCTGCTACAGCTGCTCTAGATCTTGAAGCTATTTGAGTTTTTTTTTGGCTAACTTAAATGCACAAGCTGCCATGGAAAGTCACAGATTCATAGATGGGAGATGTCTGGAAAGGAACTTGTGGGCATTTCATGGCTGTTTTTGCATTTTCTTTACCAGTCATTTCATTTATATTGGTCGTCGTTTTCCTTGATCTTTCGTGTCTAATTATGAAAGGAATCATAGTTGCTGCGATGTTGACTAAAAGATGAATACAATTTTCATCGTCCAATGGCTTTTGCCCGATCTGAGAAGTATATATGTTAATGGCAACTTCATCTGAATAGCAGCTAAAAATTGTTTAATCAAAAAACAAAGTGGAGGAAGAACCTTTGACAGGTCGACCTTGAGGCAAGGAAAGGTGGTGAATATATAAAAACAAATATATATAGATGGTTAATTATTAAAAAAAATCTCAATTTTTCTTCAATTTTTTAATAATAGTAATAAAATGTTTAAATTTGTAATTTTTTCAATTTTAGTCTAATTTAAAAAAAAGATAACAAAATATGTAAATTTGTAATTTTTTTCAATTTTAGCTCAATGTTAATGTTTCCATTAAATTTGCTAACGTGACTTACCACGTGTTTCAGAAACTTTAATTATTAATATACGTAAGCTAAAATTAACACAACAAATGAAGATTAATGAAACGATCACGTATTTAGGAAATTTTAATTATTAATATACGTTAGCCAAAATTAATACAACAAATGAAGATTAATGAAACGACGTCGTTTATTCACATAATAAAATGAAGTCATTTAAAAAGGACTTAAATCAAATTACGCAGCTTCGACAACCTTACGCTTTGATTTTAATTTTTTCCTTCGTTTTCAGTTTGTTTTTTTGACGCTTTCTTCCTTCGATTTTCAGATTACGCAGTCCTGACGCTCTTAAACCAAAAGCATCAAAAGAACAAACTACAAATGAAGAACTTATTCACTCAGTACGCTGTAATGTGAGAGTGGTTTGGGACATCAGAAGAACAAACAAAAAATAAAGATCTGAGGGTATTGGGAGAGCAACAGATAACATCGAATTAGAATTGAAAAAAATTGAAAGTTTGAATATTTTATTATTACTTTATGAAATTCGGGCTATAATTTAAAAATTTTGAAAATTATAACATTTTATTACTATTTTTTAAAGTTGAAACTATAATCAAAAAAATTGAAGGAAGTTTTTTTTTAGTAATTAATCCGTACAACGGTGGAATCTAATGTCGTTTTGCTGTCAACAAAATTAGATACCGCAAATTTTCTCAATGTTGGGCCTATAGACCCAAAAACGTGAAAAAAGGTTCAGATTCAGTGCTCCGACCTTCAATGCATGCTAATCTCTTGCTATTTTCACCAACTCAAGCTCTGCGCCAAACGCCAAAACCCAGTTGTCGCCAAGAAACTCCATGCCGAGATCGTCAAAATCGGCCTAAACCAATGCGAGCCTTTACCCAATACTCTACTAGATGTGTACGGGAAATGTGGTTTATTACGAGATGCGGGGAACCTGTTCGACGGAATGCCCCAAAGAGACCTTGTCTCTTGGGCCACCATCTTCACTGCATACAACCAAGCCAATTTTCCCAACAAAACTCTCTCATGCTTCCCTGCCATGGTCGCTGTTGACGAACTGCAACCTGACCATTTCGTTTATTCAAGTCTCATTAAGGCCTGCGCTAGCTTAGGCGCTATTAGGCAAGGCATGCAAGTGCATGCTAATTTCGTCTTGTCGCAGTTCTGTGATGATGATGTCGCCAAGTCGGCTTTGGTTGATATGTATGCAAAATGTGGATTGCCCAACTCAGCGCGTGCCATCTTCGATTCTATGGTTGTAAAGAATGTGGCTTCTTGGACTGCAATGTTATATGGGTATGCGAGGAGTGGATTAAAAGTTGAGGCTCTGGAGTTGTTTTCGAGTGTACCAGCTAAAGGATTATATTCTTGGACTGCCCTTATATCGGGGTTGGTGCAAAGTGGAAATGGGATTGATGGTTGTTATTTGTTTTTGCAAATGAGAAGAGAAGGAGTTCATATCGTAGATCCATTTGTTCTTTCAAGTGTAGTTGGTGCTTGTGCGAATTTGGCTATTTTGGAGTTTGGAAAGCAGGTGCATAGCCTTGTGGTAACACTTGGCTATACATCTTGTGTGTTTATAAGTAATGCGCTTGTTGATATGTATGCAAAATGTAGTGACGTTTTAGCAGCCGAGATTGTCTTCAGTGGAATGCTTGTTAGAGACGTTGTTTCCTGGACTTCTATAATTGTCGGAGCAGCTCAGCATGGGAGAGCCAAAGAAGCATTACATTTGTATGATCAAATGGTTGCTGCAGGAGTGAAGCCAAATGAGGTTACCTTTGTTGGACTAATTTATGCTTGTAGCCATGCTGGGCTAGTTAGCAAGGGGAGAGAAATTTTTAATTGCATGATCAAGGATTATGGTATTAGTCCCTCATTGCAACACTACACATGTTTGTTGGATCTTCTTAGTCGATCAGGGCACCTTGAAGAGGCTGAAAATATCATTAATATCATGCCATGTAAACCTGATGAGCCGATGTGGGCAGCTCTGTTAAGTGCCTGCAAGCATCATGGGAAAAACCAAATGGCAGTTAGGGTGGCTGATCATCTTTTGGAGTTGAATCCAAGAGATCCTTCAACCTATATACTGTTATCCAATGTTTATGCCAATGCAAAAAGGTGGGAACATGTATCCTTGGTGAGGAAAATGATGGCAGATAAGGAAGTCAAGAAGGAACCAGGTTATAGTTTTATTGACCTTCTGAAGGAAAGTCAAGTATTTCATGCTGGGGATACATTTCACCCCATGAAAGATGAGATTTTCAGTTTGCTTAAGGAGTTAGACGGAGAGATGAGGAGAAGGGGCTATGTTCCTGACACCAACTTCATTCTACATGATATGGAGGAGCAGGAGAAAGAAAGGTTGCTCTTTTCTCATAGTGAGAGGTTAGCTTTGGCTTATGGACTTCTCAAGTCCATCCCAGGAACAGTTATACGGATAGTAAAAAATCTTCGTGTTTGTGGCGATTGCCATACTGCTTTCAAATTAGTTAGCAGTATTGTGCAGAGAGAAATTATTGTTCGGGACGCCACTCGGTTCCATCATTTCAAAGAAGGAATATGTTCGTGCAATGATTTCTGGTGATACGAATTCAATTTAGCCAGATTCAACTTAGCCTTATTTATCCCACACTCACCTATAACAGGGGTATTGTGAAGCTATATGGTAGATTGTTGCTTGATTCAACCTGTTCAGTTTAAGTCTTATTCCTTGGTAGCTCTCATTTCGCTGCCTCACATTTGTCATTTCAATTTCACATTTCCATCGCATTCCTTGTTTAAAGGACATGAATATTCATGTCCTCTGGAATTGACACTACTTCAGTTGGATTTCAAGACACAACGGCTTCTGTTGGGAGAATGTTGTCCCACGTTTGAAGGCCTGGGTTCTCAAGCATTGTCATTGTAGCATCTCCTTTGCCGTCTTGCACCCATTTGTCATAGTTAGTTCTTGGATCCAATGATACTGAACTCAAACGTTTGATGAACTTTTCAGCCTGTCACTCTGAAGAATTCTGGCTTGAAGAATGAGGAAGCAGAAGAGGGAATGCAATAGCTGTATATTACCGCAGGTAAGAGGATTCTACCCTTTGAACTGGTATCCCAGAATTGAAGAAGACAACCGTATTCGGCAAGAAATGATTTTCCTAAATGTCAATCCCTCCAAAATGTATAAACGTAATTAAGAACGTGCTAATACTTACGGAGAAGCATTATGCAGATTTCTTGTTCTGACAAGCTCATTTTAGGATTTACATTTTCTTGAGATTACATTCTTGCAAACACTTTCAAGCTACATCCTTTTTAGCTAAAAGAGGCTAATTTATTTTGGGAATCCGTGTCCTTTAGAGCAAAGTAGAGCCACTTAACGATGGCTTATCGTTTTTCATTGTAATTATTTTTATTTCAATTTCGTGATTTTGGTTTTTTATGTTTCTTTTATAAGGGAAAAAACGAAAATTTATTTCATAATATAATCAAAAGTTTTTGTATTGATAACGAAAATATTATTAAATGTCTAAATTGAATTTAAGATAGTTTTAGTAATTAATAACTAAGACAAAATAATGTAAGTAATAACAATAATTTATTCTTACCAAACCAAATGTTACTGGGATGAGAAAAATAAAATAATACATAGCAATCCACGAAAAAGAAATAAAAGCTCTATTTGAAAATCTATTATATTTTTCTTTGTAACTTTCCATGAAAATTTTTTAGTATTAAAAAGGGTTATTTATTAAAAAAACAAAAATTTTCGTCAATTTTTCAATTATAACTTGAACTTTAAAAAATAGCAATAAAATATCTTAACTTTCAATTTTTTTCAATTCTAGCCTGATATTAGTCTCATCGTTATTTGTGCTTATGTGGCATAGCCATATGTCGACGGCCTTCACTAATCAGACACTTTAGCTGGTTTAGGAGAAGATTGTCTGATTAGTAGAAAAATGTCATTTAGCTTTGATAGTAAAACAACGCCGTTTCAACTAAAATCAGATTTCCTTTCTTCTCCCTCTCTTCTTTATCTCTTCTTTGTCAATTAACGCTTAAAACTCTTACTCTGAAAACCCTGATCTGTAACTCCAAATCTCCCAAAGTTCATAAGACAGTGAATTCGTGCGTTGGTGCCTCTTCTATTGCACAGTTATTTGCTCCATCAGACTAACAAGTGCTCTCTGTGGTTTCGTGCATGGGTGTTTCATAAGAAAGTGATTTCTTCATCGGGTAAAAACTGAAGATTTTGTCCCCAGACTTCTTGTGGGGCTAATTAGGGTATGATTGGTCCTCTTTCTCTATTGTTCTTTCCACTTCAATTCAGTTTTTGTATGAAATGGTGTGTTGTTGTGTTAGGGTTTCAAATTAGATTGTGCTAGGATTCTGAAAGCACAAATCTAATTTGTTGTACTAGGGTTTTAATTTGGATTTGCACTTCTAGAAAATTGACTTGTATTATGCTAGGGAGGGTTCAGAAAGCACAAACCCAATTTGTTGTAATAGGTTTTCAAATTAGATTGTGCTAAGATACGATTTGTTTGTTATTGAAAAGGAGGATTGACTAGTATGTGCAAATTGAACAGTAAAAATCTTGAATACTCATACATTTGGTTTTCAGTATGAAATGTAAGTCGAATAAAAAAAATCAGCGTAACTGAATGCATGATGGTTAATTCATACTTTGTTTTGTATTGTATGCAGAATATATACATCTTGATAATTGCCGAAAAATATGACATTACATAGTCCATAACCTAAATATTCAATTATGTCATACTTCAATTTGTAGGGAAGAAGCTTCCTCTCTTTCATTTTGTAAATGCAATGATAGTTTAGCTAAAATGTTAATAATAGGGATATTATGCTACATTTTGCAAATTTAATTCTTTGTTGGGTGAATTTATGAAAAGAATCATAGTAGAGTTGCATTTAAGATAGTAATTAAGTATTTGTACGATGATATTGTAACAAAATAACCATTTATGGGCAGAAATAAAGTATATGTAGCTTTTATTGGGTATACAACTAGTACATATTTCACATGGAAAGAGTGTCAAGGTGTTGTTAATGGATTCAAGGGTGCTATTGATTATTCTTTTGATAGTGTAGCAAAAGCTAGAAGGATATATTCTCAATTTTGTGAAGAGAAAACATTATATTCAACGGTAAAATAACTGTAATATATATGGTAAAATTACTGTAATATATATTATTTGTTTTATATGATAATTTAATTGGATTCAAATATAATTAATATTGATATTTCTATATATAATACAGATGTTGAATATTAATTGCCCCAATTATAATGCCTAAATAAAATTACGGATTTCAAATGCTAAGCCTAACATTGGTCAACATTTTTATGAATGCGTTGATACGAAAGTAAGTAATTCAATTATTGTTTGTAGCAATGCAAATCGTAAAAATTAATGTTAATCAATATTCAAATTGAATGTCTCTTGTAGGTACTTGGTATTTGTGAAAGAGATAAAAGTTTGTTTTGCTGTAATATATGTCAAACAAATTCTGTGCATTGAGGTAAGAGTCTTGTTCGGAAGATATATTGTTGTTCGCAAAAAGTAAATATGTGTAAAAATTTATGTGCGTAATGCAAATTTGTCACAAGTCTTAATATTTGTGTTTATATCCTTATTTTGTAGGTCCCATGCGATTTTATAGCTTGGTCGTCAACTGTAAGAACAAAAAAAAGAGGAGATGTTGTAATAGTTAGAAGAGCAAATGTAACTATTATGTTTATTGTGACTCTTTTTATCTTTTATTCAATCACCTACCACTTTAATATTCAGT
>JANIIA010000007.1:2383587-2400292 GCA_027478495.1 Erythroxylum alaternifolium | reverse complement strand
ATTATTACAAAATTCCATCTATTAATTATAATTACATTTGTATCATTCATAATTACTTATCCTCTGGTAATTACAATGAAGAGTTATGTTCTATCTTTGTCAATTGACCATTGTTACTTTTAAAAATATGCATATGTTAGAGTAAGAATGAAAAATATGAAAGAGCTAACATTCTTCAATATGAAATATATTTGCAGAAGGAGAAATGTATTGAATTCCATATATAATAAATATATCTAAATGGAAATTAGAAGCTCTAATATATGCTCTTATAAACAATGATATGATTAGCATTCAAAGGAAAAAGAATGGTGAGAAAAAAAAGGTTGGCAAGGACAATAATGTTAAAGAGTAACTAACCAGAAGAAGACAAGCAATTGGCAGGGAAAAAATAGTGTTAAAAAGTAACTAACCAGAAAAAGACAACAATCATATATAAGAACAATAAAGTCAATATCATTCAAATATCATTTTTGAAGATTAAATTACAGAGTAAGATCAATCAAGCAGATAAATAGGTTATAGACACTGACATTATTCTACAAGCTGAAACAATATCTAAAACTACTGGTTTTATCAAATGGTTCTAACTTCTAAAGCTCCAAATTCAAAACCATGCCTCTGTCTTCCATCTTTCTCAGATAGATTGGTATGCAATCAGCTCCAGCTCCAAAGGCTTAATCTAGGGACTTCTGCAGTGCTTGATCACTCACACCATCCTTACATAATCAGCAATGAGCAGAAATTTAGAAGTATGATTCAGCTTAAAAAAGATGTCATCAAGATCACACACACACAAACACAAAGGAACTATCGCCTGTTTCACCAAAAACATACAAATGAAAAGAGCAAGAAAAACTTTTCATCCAAATGTCATACAAAAACTAGACCATAATTATTTAACAACTTACTTTCATAGCCACTGAGGGCCAAAAAAACTAGTAAATACATTAAACCAACCATGACTGAAGCAAGCCTCTGTTAAAAATCAAGAGCAATGTATCATCATCAACAAAAACAATGAATAATTAAATCTTCCTGCATTGTTGTTTATAAGTATATATACATAGTTTAGATCGATCACAAAAGCCATCAAACCTTATTTTGATTATGCCATTTGTCTATTGATTCAGGATCAGTACGTGTAGGTTTTTGAAATTTAGCAGGCAATCATCCTTCTGCTTTTTTTCACTGTTACACATTTTCATATTTCTCACACCAAAATTGGTAGTGAAAGTCTCTGAGGTGTAGTTGACATCCAACTTGATCCAACTTTAAGTCAAGATTGGAAAGAGTTAACATTGAATTAGGTATTGAAGCAATACTTACCAACTATAAAGATTAACTAGTAGTAGACCTTTTAACCATTAGTTTAATCCTTCTTCTAGGTTGATTTGTATTAGTTGGTGTACTTTGGGATGCTTGTGTTAGTATTAGGAGGTTGTATCACTTGACATTGACCCTTACCCATCTATGAAGTATAAGCAACCAATTATATGAATATTATCATCTCCCTTATAATTACATATAAGTAGTATAAACATGAATTTAAATGACTTACTGTAAAGTAAGTATTCCTAGAAACTTCTCCAAATGTTACCCTATATCCTCTGCGTGCCTATAAAAACAAAAAGAATTATAATGTTATATAAGTTAGAAAATAACTTAAAATTTATACTGAAAGGTAACTAACCATTCTCGTCTCTCTTCATAATATAGAAGATGTAGTATTTGATCATGAAGATATTGATTGTGTTGGTTTATTGACAGCGTGTCGTAACGCTAATCAAAATAAAATAACTAGGTTACTACTATAACAGTGGTGATTTAAGTTGATCCCACAAAGAGTGTATATAAAGTTGATAAAATGAAATTAACTGGTGTTTAGGTTATAGGGGAGAGTGGGGTTTGGTTTTAGAAAGAAGAAAATAAAATAAAACTAACCTAATGAAAACAAATTAAAAAAACATGAAAAAAAGTGGGGAATTCGATAGGGACCTGGTTCCTTAGTTCAATCTCTACCTACACCCCAATGAAGCATATTTCATAGATTTGTTATTTTCTAACTTCTCCTAGCAACTATTAATCATGGGTTAATAATTAATCCGAGTTTTCCCTTAAGTTTTGTCTAATAAAGATACGATCGTTAATTAAACCTAACTACCGAATAACTGAGGATACAATCTTTAGATTTAATTAGGCAGTAGCATTACGAATTAGGAAAACAGATTATCAAGACAATAACCACATACAATGCATCATTTAACCTAGGTCATGTTATCCCTAATGATTATGAATCATTAGTCGTTACACATGAATTTCAACATAACAATTACAGATTATATCGATATTCTAGCAATGAGGTTGCAAATAAAAAATTCAATGAACACATTAAAATTATCTTTTCACAATACTCAATGGGTTCATACACAAACAACCGAACAATAACAAAATTTTGATTATTCATTTCCGGGCAAGTGTTGAAAAAGATCAAATGTTGAAAAAGATCTTGTATTCTAAAGTGTTTAAAGTATTGTATTAAACAAATAATACTGAGATAACTTAAGACCAACCATACCCAATCAATAGAAGTAAAAAAATTGAAAGAGTATCAAAGTAATGGATATGTCTTTTACTCTTGTTATATATCCACCGGCCACTGCTACCACTTATAAAATGAATATTCAAATTAAAAAACTAATAAGTAACCATTCCTCTCGTAATCGCAGTAGCTGCCTTCATACTTAGATGTCGAAAATCCATTTAGAGCAAGAATTCTCACTCAGCAAGGCCAACTCTGCCCATCACAAACCTAATCTACCAACTGCTCAGAGCCTTCTAAAAGAAGGGTAAGAGTTAATAGTGATTAAGCATCACAAAGATTGCAAATTTCTCCTTAGAACTTAAAGAAAAAAGTTTTTCAACATTTTCTTATGTTGGAAAATTCCTTATGCTTGCAGATTATTATGAAATAAACGGTCAAATTGACCAGGTCTTAGGCCAATTTGATTATAATGTTTAGTGCTTGATTTTAGGAATCAGTTTAGAGATATTTTTATGATAGGTAGCAAATAAATAAGATAAAGATAAGATTTGTAATATGTTAGAAGATAAAGTTTTTATCTACTAGGATTTAAACTTTTTATTTGTTTGGTTAATCTTTACTTTTTATTGCCTATATATTTAGCCATTCATGTCAATGTAAAGGACACCTATCAATAAATTCCCTCTTGTATTATCTCTTTTCTATTCTACTCTATTTTAGTTAGTTTCTGGTTCTGAAATTCAATATGGTATCAGAGCTTTTTGTCTTGAGGGACCTATGAGATGAGTGAAACTAAAACACAAACCTGATTTACAACTCATAATTACAGCAAGAATTGCAACCATTTTCAAGCAATGGAGATTGAAACACAACTGTTTTAAGGTGCACCACCAATTTTTGATGGTGAAAACTATCAAGTTTGGGCTGTTCGAATGAAAGCTCATCTTGATGCTATGGATGTTTGGGAAGTTGTGTGGAAAGACTATGAAGTGCTTCCATTACCAACAAATCCTACAATGACTCAAATCAATATGCATAAAGAAAGGACAAATAGGAAGTCTAAAGCCAAAACTTGCTTGTTTTCTACTATTTTAAACATCATATTCACAAGAATTATGAATCTAGAGTCGGCAAATGATATTTGAGATTACCTCAAAAAGGAATACCAAGACAATGAAAGAACAAAGAGCGTGCAAGTGCTCAACTTGATCAGAGAATTTGAAATGATGAAAATGAAAGAGTCAGAAACCATTAAAGAATACTTTGACAAGTTGCTCGGCATAGTAAACAAGGTGAGGTTATTAGGTAAGGATTTTATTTAGGAACGAATAGTGTAAAAAGTTCTTGTAACCTTACCTGAAAAATATGAATCTAAAATTTCTGCATTGGAAGAAGCTAAGGATCTATCAAGCATATCCTTGGAAGAATTGGTAAATGCACTATAGGCACAAGAACAAAGGAGGATGATGAGAGAAGAAGGAACTATTGAAGGTGCTTTTCTAGCAAAGGAAAAAAATTCAGGAGGAGACAAAAAAAGAATTTTAACAAGATCGACAACAACAACAACAGAAACAATGACGATTCATATCTACCATGCCCACATTGTAAAAAAACAAATCACCCATAAAAAAATGTTGGTTGAGGCCTGATATCAAATGCAAAAAATATGAACAAATTGGACATATGGAAAAGATTTGCAAGTCACGAAATAAAGAGGCAAAAACAGGAGCATTATCCAGAGGATGAATTATTTTGATATTAAAGCACTACAACTCCTAAGCTAAGGAGGAGTTTGTTGGAAAATTTCTTAGGTTTGCAGATAATTACGAAATAAAAGGTCAAATTGACCAGGTCTTAGGTAAATTTGATTATGATATTTAATACTTGATTTTAGAAATCAGTTTAGAGATATTCTTGTGATAGGTAGCAAATAAATAAGATAAAGATAAGATTTGTTATCTGTTAGAAGATAAAATTGTTATCTATTAGGTTTTAAAATTTTAAAATTTTAATTTGTTTGTTTAATCTTTATCTTTTATTGTTTATCTATTTAGGCCTTCATGTCTTGCATTATCTCTTTTCTATTTTAATTAGTTTCGGGTTCTAAATTCAACATCTTAGCTATAGAGGAATGAAATCCTATCCTGAAAGCTGGCGAGTTGTAGATTTTGTGATTTTTGTAGCACTTATATCCAACTCGATGAAAAGTACAGTGGGAATATGAAACTTGAATTGAATGACTTCTGTATCGTTTTTTATACGCCGTTGTGATTAGATAAAAAGGAGAAGTAAGTTTGCCTACTCGTCTTTGCCAACTGAACAGTAAACAGAGTTCAAGACACATATTCTAAAGCTAGCACAGCACTAATAGTTGCATTAGATTGTATTGTATAACGAACCGAAAATTAATTATAAAGGAAAGAAAGAAGACAGCCTTATGTTTTTTGTGTTTGTGTAGGATTACATGGGGCAATTTACTTTTGGACGATTTGGTAGCTTCTTTAGAAAACATCAAAACAAACGACACATTCTAGAGAGTCTAGACTCCCAAGAACTTACGTTTTCTACCTTGCCTTTGTTCAACTAACAAGAAAGTTCAATGCTTTATGAGTATAGGAGTTAGATTGGACCAACTTCTATTTTCCTTATTTATTTGACCGTTTCCCTCCTATATATCTTTTCTGTTCTAAGGGCCAAGAGTGACTGGAATTATGGATTATTATGAACTTGCTTCTGGGTACTCTTACCAAGACTCTGTCAAGGTGCTTGAAGCTGATATCCAACATGCTAACGTGCTGTAAGCGTTCTTCTCTTGTTGTACGTGTCTCATTTTGTCTCATGTCTGTTAATTTCTGGTATAACTAATGCCCTTATGCGGTTGAGTAATTCTCTGAAATTATTGGCAATTTGTGATCGGATATGTTTTTCTTGATGGGTTTTACAGTTCTTGAGCTTTACTCTTTTTTTCTCCTTTGTTTGACTTGGAAGGGGCTGTGTCTGTTACTTGTGGGTATAACTTGAATTTTACATGCAGGGCAGCATCTATACCAAGAGCCAAGGGTGAGTTTTGTGTTCAAATGAAACTAGTTTACAAACCCTGGGCTCCTATTTTCTTCTTGTTACTCCAGTGGTCGGATTGCTCTTGCAGATGTCTACTATCAAGATTTTTAAACCTTTTTCATATTGTTGTATATAAGGTTGGTCCATACTCCTTTGTCATTACTTATTTCCTTGTGCAATCCCTATGGACTGAATGGTCGAATTATATTTCTCTTTTCTTGTTCTATTTTCTCTTGTTTGCTGTCTTTTTCTTTTCCTGCTCCACTTTTTCAATAATTTCTAAATCCTTGATTGTGTTGGATAATAAATTATATCAGATATATCCAGATGGGAGGCCAAAGATCTCTTCATGGGGTAGGAAAGCAACCGTTGGGGAGTTCTATGGTGCGTAGATTGTCTCTTAATACCTCTGTTCTTGTTCCCCATGTATGTATTTATTAGATAAGCGGATATCAGTAAAGAAATCTGCTTCCAAGATTTTGAGCTTCCAGTTCTCCTGAAGTTAAGTAGTTCCAAGTTAGAGTGCTCAGGAGTGTCTAGCTTTTATGGTTGTTGCATAGATATTATTCAATCTGTGGCTGATTCCAAATGGCAGGTGTTATATTACCGTCACTGCAACAACTTCATGGTTACTTTAAGGAACTGAAAGTGACTCATGAAGAAGGTCGCTGCATGGAGATGGCTATAAAGAAGAGATTAGAGGCTAGGCTGAAACTTCTGGATTCGGATCTGGAGAGGGAAGATGAATGTGGCATCTGCTTGGAGGCTTGCACAAAAATGGTCGTGCCAACCTGCTGCCATGCAATGTGCGTCAATTGCTACCGTGACTGGTATGTGAAGTAGCCTTTTCCTTCTCATTTCTATGTTCCACAGAATTTAACATAGGATATGACAGAAGCATGAGATTGATATCCAGGAACACAAGGAATGAGTCTTGTCCATTTTGCCGAGGCAGTCTTAGAAGAGTCAATTCTGGTGACTTATGGGTTCTAACATGCAGTACTGATGTTGTTGACACAAAAACTGTGTTGAAGGACGATATATTGCGCTTCTACCTCTATATAAATAGCCTCCCTAAAGACATCCCGGACGCTCTGTTCCTGATGTATTACGAGTACTTGATCTAGCTTGAGCAGGTGCAATCATGTATAGAGAAAGAAAATGCCAGCCACTGCTTTTATGTAAGCCTGATTAGGTTTTCATAATTCATTGTTTCTCCTTGGAAACTGTTAAGAATAATACAACCTCAGAATAGAGGCATAGTTGTTAAATGTTATGGCTTTTCTCAAACTTTTTATGGAAATTGATAAATTGCCTTTCTGTCCTCATCAAGTGCAATTTAAAAGCCGTAGAAGTGAATGAATTATGTTCTGTGCACTTTTTCTTTTTGGTAAGTTTATTTCTCTGTAAATTCAAGTTGGAATATGAAGTATGAACATGGAGGATATCCAGGATCTTGTTTTTCTATATTCAGACTTCCAAGTCTTATGAGATTGTGAATTGCTGGTATGACTTATTGAGATGGATCAAAATAAAAGTTATTATATTTTTCATAATGGTAAGTTGAATACTAATGTTATAATATGGTTTTTATTTGATCTTGAAAGACTTATGTACACCAGTAGTTAATAGTAAACCGACAGGATTAAATATTCTTTGAACCAAAACCTCAACCATGAAGACCGGAGATACTGTGTTCTAACTGAAAAGCTACAAATTGTTTAACCTCCACGCAGTTTCTTACCCAACAACCCACTAAACGGAGGGTGACTGAATGTTCCATTGACAAACATGTCGGCAAGTACCTTATACATGGCCTCGGTGAGGTGAACACCGTCCCAGTTGATGTACTGAGAAGGGTTTTGGCAGACGCTTGCAGAAGGCGTACCACATGTAGCAAACACTTGGAAGTTGTAGGGAGGGCCTCCAGAACCGCAGCATGCCTTCAGTGGCTCCTTGAAACCGTACCTTGCCGGATTTTCCACGACCGTGTGATATGCAGTCCAGTAATCGAGATAAGTAATGACAGCTTCAGGAAATTGCCTCCTAAGGTTTTGCAATTTGGCTTGATAAATCATGTTATGGTTTTGGGTTTGGCTGTTCACACTCTTCGCACAGCCTTTGTTGTCTCTGTCATCTTCAGAAGTCAGAACCAAGGCCAGTGGCAAGCATCCTGATGGTGGAAGACCTTGGACCACAACATATCTTGCTCCTTTATTTAATATTTCCTGCAATTTAGCGAAATAGAAGCGTTATGAAATCAGATCGATAGATTCTGCAAAATCATCACCAATGTTCTGTTAGGATGACTTGAATAGTTGAGAATAAGGATATCAGCTTCAAATCTTCAAAACAAGAGCAAAGTGATATTCAAGGGCTAAACCTTATCATATATGCCGATATTAGTTTACAGACTTCCAATGTTTGTTTTTAGTGTATCGCAATGCTCTTACAGGATTTGAACTCCGGTCGATGATAAGGTTTTAACCTTAGCTATCAGAATACAGGCTAGCTGTTTCAGAAGACTTGCAAGGAAAAGCTAATCGAAGATGAAGAAGTCAAGCTCATACCTCTAGAAATCCAGTGAGGCTGCTGATCACAAGCTTTTGAATGGTCTCGTTAGGAACAGTAGATCCTATAGTGTATGCATAGTCATTAACTCCCATTTCACCAACCCAGAACAACGCGTCATCAAAAACTTCTTTACACGCGGGGCTTGAAGACGCTGACCCTATACACCCCTGACGCTCTAGGAACTTGTTGAACCACAAAAGCTGAGTTTGGATGGATTCTGGAGTAATGTTCAAAGTGAGATTGTTCTGTACAAAGAAAGAGTGAATTATAGCAGTAGAACCAGCAACAGCAAAGTTGACACCATAAGCTCCATTGCCCTTCATGTAACGGTACGGAGGCAAGAACGGCAAGGACAGTGATTCAGCCACAAAGTCGATCACAAGCCGACCGTCAGAGTATCGGTTGGTGGAGTGGTGGAAGAAAGTGATGCCATATGGAGAATTGGAGACATGACCAAAACCACTAGGACCTGATATAGACTTTGTGTTGCCAGTATCAGTAAAGGAGTCACCAAAAGCATAGATCTTCTTGATGGGTATCGCTTCTGGGCTAGTTTTTGTGGAAATAGAGGTAGCAAGACTTGAATACAAGATAAAAAAGGTAGTGACTGTGATTTTGCTAGAGAAATGTGAGAAAGAGGTCGCCATTCCGTTAATTCTTGCAAGGGTTTCAGGCTTGGCAAATGCAGCTGCTTGTTCTAGTATTACGCAGCTTATATATATAGTTCCAATTTCCAAATCCTTGTCAGAAGATTGCAGCAAAATTGAAAGGATGATTCTGTTCTATTCATGAAGAAGACCCTGAGACGGTTACATATAAACCTAAAAAAACAACGATGTTCATGATTCTTACCTGCCCAACCAATAGCCATTAATGCTTTTTGATATTACAGAAAAGGAAAATGATACTTGTGCCACATGTTCATATCCTGATCAGTTTTCTGTTCACTATGTGATCTAAAATGCTTTCGTACAAGTGTAGAAGTAAATGAAACGGGTAAACTAATTTAATGCTAAGATGGAAATTGGAAGCATAAGGTTGAAAGACGAGAACCTGTCAATTCTGGAATAAGGTTACAAGTTTTGGATTCAGGGTAAGCATTGCTCCAACGTCACAGGTTTAAATTATAATCTGCTTCATGTTTGAAATAGGGCTCTAAATGTTACTGAACAAGACAAATATCAGAAAATCGTTTGCTTAGGAAAACTGAAGTATTTTAATACAAGGATAGGAATGTTAAGAGGCAGTTTCAATATGACGGTGGCAATTTAAGGTGAAGAGTACGATGAAGCCAAGGGTAGTTGGATCTGTGCAGAATCGGTCGGGGCCTTAAATGAGTTGTTAATTACCCTCCACGTCCGCCGGTGAAATGCGGAGTTATTCTTTTTTTTTTTATTCTATAGTATTAAAATGTTTTAAAGAATTTAGGCTGGGCATTTATTTTTAATTATATGAGAATAGTTGACTAAAATCAGGTTGAATTATGGTATAATTATATTAACATAATTATATAAATACTGGTACATGTAAAATATTTAATCATATAACGTTTTCTATTAAAATAATTTTAAAATTTTAATATAAAAGAATGCTTTATTTTAACTAATGATTAAAAAAATCAAACCAGTTTAACCTTAAAAGTTTGAACTATTTAATTTATTAGTTCGGTTTTTTTACTTTTCGGTTCGATTTATTTTAATAACTTTTATTGTTAAGAATTGATAAATTTTTGTAAATTAATAAATTCTTATAAACTAAAATAAAATAATTAACTTTCATTTAACAATCTCTTTTTTAATTAAACTTTAAATTTTTTGATACGTAAAAATAATCTCTTTCAATTATATTACAAATTTTTTACTTTATTTAATCTTTAGCTGATATTACGAGAATTTAATAACAGTTAAACTTTTTAAATCTTGAACCTTTTATCTTACCGATTTAACTTTTTGTCTGATTTTTAACACGTTAATCTTAATGTTATAAAGTGTTTTCTACATAATTTAAATCACACTAAAGTGAATTTATCAAGCTTTTTGTGTGTTTTAAATAGGTTGGAGCACTCTGTTTTTATTAGGTAAAACTTTCAACCCTGCGTTACTTAATTTTATTTATATATTTATGTAGACCTTACATAAATGTATAGATGAGATTTAATAAAAAAAGGTAAACAGACTGATCTCGTTTTAAACAGGGCGACAACTTCTGTGACATTGTCAATAACTTATAGTACTTATAGTATGATTAGGAATATTTATTTACTTATAATTAAAATTATGATAGTATATTGTAATAATTAGTTAAGGAGGAACTATACTATACTTTAATTTTTTATTTTGAATTCACAAATGCAATTGTATATAATGTGAGCATTTATGTGTAACTTTTGCAGTTGTAGTTCATCTGTTAATCCGTTTAATGGTTTGAATTTATTTGAACGGAGTGAAAAATACAATTTTCATATAGACTCGGTACTATTAAAGGATCAGCCTTCTACTCTTACGAATACGAACAGTGATGGAGAAAAGATATAGGAACATTCTAACATATTGAGCTTTGAGTTTATGCCGATGATAATTCCAAAAACTAATATGTAAAACAATGCTTGAAGTTTGTGGAAGAACATTTCTATTCTCTTAACAAGACCCTTGTTGGTATCCTTCTCATAAAGTATACTGGGTCACGGGGTATGCAAGACCATACTATTGAGATGACTAACATTGCATTAAGGTTAAAGACACTGGAAATTACAATGGATGACTCTTTTAGGGTACAGTTCATTTTAAAGTCAATTCTTTGGATTTGAAGAAGAAGGAAAAAACACAATTTTAGAGATAATTATTTGTTTAGTCAGAATAGTCCTCTGAATATTCCAATTAAAGATTAGTGATTTATTTCAATATTTTGATTTGAATATTCCGATCAAAGATTAGTGATTTATTTCAATATTTTGATTTTGGAATATGAATTGAGAAAAGAGAGGAAGAGAGGACGGGCTCATTCTAGTAAAAAAAGATATGAAAATTTCCTATAAATAATTGAAATAATTGGAGGATTCTCCGAATACCTAACACAAAGATGATCATAGAAAATGTGAAATATTTGATAGGATCCATTTAGGGAAATTGGAATGGTTGAAAAATTCAAATGTTAACACTTCAGCACGTCAGGAATGCTATGTCATTTACAACCTCGGCATATGTCAGATGCTTGAAGACCCCGCTCACCCGAAATGATTTAGAAAGATGATCCTTTATCGATAGTGATCGGTCTTGATATCGATAGCCTGACTTTTTTTTTTTCAATTCTAAGAAAGAGAAATCTTAAAAAATCTATCAATAAATGACGAACCCTATTATATAGATGATAGAATAGAGCTAAGGCAGTTATCTCTACGGAGATTAAGGTGAGCTTTGACGAATAAAAGAAGAATCGGCAGAAATTATAGTATTAGGTTTAAAGGAGATTTTGGACATGCTTATTTTGATTTATTTAAGAGTACTTTATTTATTAGTTTGATTTTTCTTACTAATAGTTTGCATTACATATCGGTTTATCAGAAACAATCTCTCTATCATATAGGTGTAAGACCACGTATTATTTTACCTTCCTAAACCTCGCATTTCAGCAAGACTGTCATTAGGTGTTGTAGTTGTTGTTATGAATTATTTATATAAATTGAAACTTGAGATTGAATTTGTCGAATATTTGATTATTGTTTATGGTAATGTTAAAATAAACATAATGCATAAGATGAAAAATTTGCTACTTGTAGAATAAACGTTTGAGTCATATATCCAAAGAAAGATTAATAAAGAATAAGATATTCTTCTATTTCTAGATTTTACTGATATAAGTATACGTGTGTATGCATTAAGAAAAAGCAAATCAAACATAATAGCCATGTCCATCTTTTAGTAAAAAATAAAAATTCCATTACCTTTATCAGTTACTTCTCATTATATGATTACATCTAATTACTTGAGAAAAAAATCACAATCAGTAGGTATCCTTAAGGTATACATAGTTGAGGTTGAAAGGCAATTTAGATAATTTGGTGAAATTGAAAAATACGATGAACCGTGACAATGTCTGGGTCTGTTTACAAATTTCTTTGAAAGACATGGCTTATTTAGACGGTATATTATGCCAACACACCTCAACAAACCGGTTTGATAGAAAGGTGTAACAAGAAATTAATGGATATGGTTAGCAGTTTTATATGTAACTCTTCACTCAAATCTTTGTGAACGTATGCCTTTAAAATTATTATGTATTTATTGAACAAACTCCCTAGTTTGGCAGTTCTAAAAACTCCTTTTGAACTGTGGATCGAAAAGGGACCTAATTTGAGACACTGCATGTTTAGGGTTATTTAGTACAAGTAAGAATTTATAATTCACACGAAAGGAATTAGGTTACCTAAATAAATCTAAAGAATTTAGGTTTTACAGGATACCCAAATAAATCTAAGTATATGCATGTTGAATCTCGTGAACAACAAGATAATCATGATGAAACATCCCTTTCAACCCCTTCATCTCCTTGGGTACTTGCTCAAGATCAAATGTATATTTCTGAGATAATTACCCCTGTAAGTGTTTGTTTTTCTTTATTACTTGCTTCATCTTACCTTTTTGCCTCCAGAAAAACCATGGAAAACCGTTTGGACAAGTACTCTAAATTGATAAGTGAGATATGCAATTACAAAGTATGTCTCTAGGTTGTCACCGCAACATCAAACTTTTGTGAATGTCAAATATAAAACTAGATACAATGGTCAACGAAGTTCAAAACATTTCAAAGTGGGCAAAATCAATGCAAACTAGAAATGATGCATTAGAAAAAATGGCACCTAGAATATTGTATTACAAAAAAAAGAACTGATGGGTTGTATATGAATATTCACCCAAAAGCATAAAGAAGATGAGACAATTGATCAGTATACACAACCAATCGAGATTGACTATCAAGAAACTTTCACTCTATAAACCATTAATGTTGCTGTCTTTAGTAGCAAATTTAATTGGCCTTTAAAATAATTGCTGTGAAGAATATATTCTTTTATAGATATTTGGAAGAAGAAATTTATATGCATATGTGTTCGATACTCCACAATCGAGTAGAAAAGTGAAAGTTTTATACGACCCGAAGCAATCACCAAAGACATGACTTGGGACGTCCAAAAATGCTATGAAACGAATTGGTTATCACTAATGTGACTTAGATCAAACTCTATTTATCACGTACAAGAATGGTAGAGCTACAAATTATTTATGTAAATAAAATGGTTGAAACTGGTGATGAAACAAACGAAAAGAAAAGGCTTAATAAAAAAAGTTTGTCTCATAAATTTAAAATGAAAGATTGAGGAGGACTGAAATATTTTTTGAGGATTAAAGTTGCAAGGTCCAAAGGTTGTACATACATGTCACGGTAAAAAGTATGGATCTCTTATGTGAAACTAGTATGCTAGCATATGAACTACTAGAGACTACTCAAAATTTACCAACAAACAATTAAAGACACCAACAATGGATATTATAAATGAATTCATTTGTTACACATACGTCCCGAAATTCCATATATATGCTCCAAGTGAAGATCATAGGATTGTTGTAATAAGAACTATGTATTTCCTAAAGGGGACTCTAGGAAAATGTTTCACATTCAAAAGACATGGAAGTATTGAAGTAAAAGGATTTACCAATGTGAATTGGACAAGGAACATCACTGAAGAAAAGTCTAGCTCTGGTTACTTTTACATTCGTTAATGGCAATCTTCTCATATGACAAAGCGAAAACAAATTATAACAGCAGAATCGCCAGTAGAAACAGAACATAAAGGCATGGATCATATGTAAACTTTTATGACTTAAGATCTTGTTCGTTGAAATAGGTTTCAAGCCAAAAAAACCTACATCACTACACTGTGATAATCAAACAGCTCGAGAAAGTTAGTAATTTGATATAATATGCTCGAACTAAACATATTGAAGTAAACAGATACTTCATCAAAAAAGAAGTTGAATTTCAAGAAGATATATATTCCTTTCATTCAATCGAGTGAGCAGTTAAGAGACATTCTAACCCATACAATTTCTGCTTAAGTTCTTAATAAGTTGATTGACAAACTAGGCTTAAAAGATACCTCCGAACCAATTTAAAGAAGAATGTTAGTATATGATTAATGAAATTATAAGTGATTTATAAGGGATGGAGTATATCTTCCTATGTAAGATATGTATTATAAGAGATAAGACTGATATGCCTTGATTTAATCCTTTAATATAGGATCTCTGTAACAAATTTGTACATCAGCCCACCTATATAAAGGCTTCCTTCAAGACTAGAATGATATATATACAACAAAACCCTTAGACTTTAACACTTAAAATGCCTGTGTTGATGATAACAAGTTAGGCACAAGTAAAACAAACCTTTCCCGTTTTAATGCTCCACAACAAGAACGAAACAAATTGGCCCAATATTCCTTCTATCCATACAAAGAGTTTGACATGCACAAGTAACAACAACAAAGCGCCCGAAGCAGTGAAGACTGCCTAAGTATACAGTTTAAATAAGCACAAAATCAACTAACACTTGCATCGCCTTGTTGAGTTCGGGATTCTAAGAAGAGCCTTACAGTTGAATAGATTAGGGAAGGTTCAGCCATTGCACCATTACCATAATCCCCACAAGCCAGCCTTTTTGTGGCAGGAGGGATTAGGGAAATTCCAAGCTCGTCAATTGATACAAGATGGCGTTCTGTAAAAGGATTGTTCCACATAAAGGTGTTCATGGCTGGAGCAACAAAGATCGGCTTGCTGTAATCCCATGCTCGGACAATACAAGTCAGAAGATTGTCACACAACCCCCCAGCAATCTGGATCGATACAAAGCAAAATTTGAAGCGATTTCAACTACTTTGTGCAATCAGAAATATAGAAAAACGCTTGGAAGTAATTTGACACCAAAATAGTGACCATCATGTCTAACAAAGCTCGAGCATCTATTTTTAGGAATCAGACAAACTGGTGACAACAAAGAAAAGTAATTTGCTTATATGTTGGGATACATCGAAAAGCTGGTTCAAACAATTTGAGTTTAGAACCGAAATTTACCAATTGCCTAGATAAAACCTAAAGATAAAAGACGACATTACCTTGCCAAGAGTATTTGCTGATAAGGGGGCAATAACCATGATATCAGCCCACCGGCGGAGCTCGATATGAAGTACGGTGTCCCCAATTTTACTCCAACTGGACCACTCATCTTCATCGGTGTAAAGAAGAACGTCCTTAGGAATCGAGGCTCTATCGATAAAGCACAAAGAAGCCTTGGTAGCTACTGCTCTCACTTCAGCCCATTCTGAGAAACAATGGCAGAGATTCCCAAACTTTATGGCGGCCACGCTTCCACTGGCCGCAAGTAAAATTCTTGGTCTCCTGCCGCCGCCATTCACTTGTATGGACTCCGTCTCTGTCTTATGTTCCGTCGATGCCATCTATAAACTCATAATACAACTTGGTGGTTCTTTGATCTAACCACGAAAGAGAAAAAGTTTGAAATTTGGGGTATCCAGATCAAGAGTAAAAGACTATTAACTTTTAGCCCCGAACTGATTACGAAACCAAAGTTTCACAAATAAGAATAAAAATTACAACTTTGAATCATTCTCCAAAATTGAAAACGAATATATTGGAGCATCGACTTACTTGGAGAAATCAGAGGTGTTTTAGGGTTTCAGATTCGAATTTTGGGGAAGAAGCTTTTAAGCGACGGAGAGCTGACTAGAATTGAGCGCCCAAGCTGTCAAGCGGATAGCAAAACGCACCGGTTCGGGTCCATTTCTTGACCTGAGGGATTATAAGGCACTCCATTAAATTTTCGTAACATCTTTGTCACATTCTCATTAAATTGTCACACTTCACATGCCAATAATATAATTATAATCACATAAACGCTGGTGTAATTAATTTTTCAATACTTAGTTATTTTATTTTTTTTAAAAAAAAGAAAACACAATATTATTTTATTAATTAAATTAAAATTCTAACAAATTATATTAAACAAAATATAATTTAATGATTAAATTATATTAAATTTTTATTCAAATTTTCAATTAAGTTTAATTTTTAATATATTGATTCGAAATTTAATAATACTTATATAAAGACCAATGGCCCTAACAATAAGTAATAAGCTTTTTTACATCATTCTTCCTTTTCATTTTAACCTAAAATTTAGATTATAAGTTTTAGTTTTCAAGCTTTTAGACCTTTAAATACCTCAAAACTCTCTCAAATTTAAAGTTAGAAAAAGGATTAGACTGAGCTTGAGCTCGAGCTTGGATATGAGTTTGACTTGTTGTTATCCCTATTCGTCACCCAATCAGTAGTGCCCCCTTACTGCAGGGTATACACCGGGATGTCCGAAGGTCATTCCGGTATATATCTTACGATAAGGGTGAGCTACTTTCGATCGCTACATTCACTTCACAAGGCATCATATCATTACTCACTT
>JANIIA010000007.1:2326163-2337875 GCA_027478495.1 Erythroxylum alaternifolium | reverse complement strand
AGCATGAGATGTGTTGATTTACCACACTCGGACCCGTTTCTCTGGTCCGACCCGTTCACTGGAAACGGGATGTTACAAATGTTGTGGAAGAGTGTCAAGTAGACACGAGTGACTTCCTCGATCATACATACATAGTGTATGTTATGGGGTTGTTTTTACATATGGTTTAGCCCAGAAACATAATTTCTGAGTTGTCTGTGGTTGATTCAGTGGCTAGACCCTTTTGGTTGTATTATGATAATCTTGTTGCTATGTTTTTTAGTAACAACAAAGAATATCACATGGTTTTAGAATTTGGACATCAAATATTTGACCATAAAGGAGTTGATACGAAAAAGGTGACATTAAAGTTTGGAGCATTTAAGGACTGAGGAAATGTAAGTCAATCCTTTAATTAAAGAACTTCACCCACTTGTTTTTGTAAGATAAGTACACAGTATATGTATTTTGAAGTCCATAGACACTGTTAGTTAAGGGATCATTATGCTTGCTCCATGTACATTTATACATTTAATGTATCTTCATAATAGTATGGTGGTTCATTAATAAAGATGATCATCATTTATCCTTAGTAATACATAGTATCATACATTATCATAATACGTATAAAAGTCTTAAGATTTGTGTCAATCTTAAGCATTTAAAGGTCATTGAGCATATCTATAGATTGAACTTAAGCCTATGTCATTTAGATGTATACAGTTTTATTTGAATATTTATAAAGTTTGACATGACATAGGGGGATATAAGTTTGTCATCCCATAAAGGTTCTCCAATGAAGTTTGGCATTTAGGTAGAGAACATAAAAGTTTTCTCTGATGCAGTTTAACATTTTTCTCTGATGCATTTTAGCATTTGGAGAGAGAAAACAAGTTTTCTCTAATGCTGTTTAGAATGCGGTGAGAGAAAACAGGATTTCTCCAACGCAGTTTAGCATAAAGTTGGAGAAATCGAGACCTACAAACGAAAATGATATAATTTAGATCATACAGGTTTCATCTTTGTTGCCACACTCATTTTCTCATTCATGTTAGTGAGGTATTAGATATGCGTGACTGTATTGAATCTATGTTGCACATGACACATGCATTTGATACTTTTCGGTATCGAAAGCTTTACAGGACGGAATGATAAACTTTCATTATGTTTGGATCAATTGTTTTATTTTTAAACCCAGTCAACTAATACAGTAGCATGACTTAACCGAGTTTTAACTGTTTTAAACTTGATTCAATACCGCAATTAAGTATTGTTCAAGGGGAGAATGCTGGATATTTTTTTACTTTTTTCATAAAGTTGGACAATATTTAATTGCATTTTTTTATTTTTTCAATAACTAATCGGTTAAGTTACGTAATTTGATCCAGATAAAGATAATAAAGTGACCCAATAAATGATCTAAATGAATAAGTCGAAGTTCGGGTGAAAAATAGACCTCGATCAGTGTGGACTAAACCCATATCGAGTCTGTAATGGGGAAGCCCGATATGGATGCTATGTATAAGTGTTAAGTTTTTTTGCAGTTGCTTATATCATTCGTAAGCATAAGGGTTTTCTGACCCGTTAAAGGAGTTTATGTTTTGAGAAAACTGTAGAAAGACATTGACTGCGTCCTGGTGAGCATTTCCTGTGAAAACGGTGATAGATTCGCGCTTCTTTCAGCTTCAGAAAGTTCGTTTGAAGTTATAGAACTGAAATCAGATATTTTCGCATTTCTTTGTTTATTGCCCTTTCATATTCAATATGGGATACGTAATTAAGGTATCGTTACGTATTACATATTCATCTCCTTCTCATCTTCTGCGAAAAGTCGGGACGTTTAGGAATATTCACAAAGGCAGTTAAGGAATCATTTTGATTTTATCTTAGTTTATTCCATCTTTTGTTTGTATTTAATGTTTTATCATTCTACTAGCTCCCTTCAAATAGGAATTCATTTTCTGAGAACTCTTTTCATAAGAAATAGAGAGATGAATTGATCGACTCATCGGATCGGATTCTAGTGTAATACATTCGTAATTCACTAGTTATTCGAAACGCTCTCTACATCTGGAAAAAAAAAAACCAACTTAATGCCAAAGTCCTAATCAAATGCATTTCCTGCTATCTCTTCCAGAAAATGCATTTCACTGAAGAAAGAAAAACTTTTCAAAGTCCAAAGTTAGACTCCTCCCAAGAGTAGCATGAACCCGTGAATTGTGTAAACTTACAGCGGTGGAATTAATACCTTATATGCGAAGTAATGGATCTGCCCATCTCAAGCTTGGCTTGGCTATTGTTTCACATAATTGACAAAGCACTATTAGTGATTAGACTAGTAAGTAGTGCACAATTATTGCACCAGCCTCCCTCCCATATTGCATCTCACTTTTCGATCACCATTATCCTACATTCACACTATTGCCACACAAACGAGAGCAATCTCCCTGCATATAACGTCAAAATTTTACACTATTACAAAAAGTTTACTAATAGTATAAGTAGAAGTACTATAGTTGTCAATGATCATGAACTAGTATTGTGTTAATGTTCATTGAAATGACTTAACCTAATGGAGATGAATACCCGTAAATTAATGATTTAGAAAATCAAAGAATATATGTGATTAAAAATGAGTAGATGTTATGAAACAATTAAAAGAAAAAGAAAGAATCGGTAGAACTAATCAAATCCTCTTCCTGAAGACAACTTCGGTATCCAACCCGAACCCGTCAACATTCCTAACCTCCACCAGCTCGGACAATCTGAACAGCTCGGTTAGTGGCCCCACACTGTACAGATCATTGGCCGAGTATTTATCAGCCCGTCGAGATAAGGCCACGTGTAAGACGCAAACTCCACCGGGCTTCAGCGTCCGTTCGATCTCTTCCACAAATTTCCACGGGTACAGCGCGTGATCGAACACGTTCGAGAACTCGAAGTCAAAAGTTGCGTTCTCAAACGGCTGTGCATGGAAGTCTCCGGCAATCACGAGCGGCGGGCACGGCACCAAGTCCATTCCGATCGAGTCCGCCACCCCTATCCGCCGCAGTGCCTCCACCTCCTGGCCGATGCGGGCCCCGATAGAGAGTGCCCGCGAGGTGTTCGACAAAAGGTTTCTATGCTTCAATGACTCGAAGAAATCCGAAAAGACTCGAACTTTGCGCTCCCAGTCGCGAGTTTTCCATAACTGACGGAGTTTTGGGTCAAGGGTTTTGTTCAGTTGGCGTTGGATGTAGACACTGTAGTTGGTATATCCAGGTCGGATTCGGAGCGCACCTTTCTTGGTCGTGCTGGGAATTGGGGTTGTCGTTTTGGAGGTGTTTATACGGTGAAGAGGGGTTGTGGTGGCGAGGAAAGCGATCACGGCGAGAGAGAGGAAAAGAGAGAGTAGAAAAGGTTTGAGAAGAAGGGGTAATTTGGGGATCAACATGGTAATTTTTGAGTTTATCTATGAGTCGGACAAAGAGAGAGCTTGAATGATAAAAGGTGGGTGTGGTTGGTCCTATTTGTATGGCGTGTTGAGAGGCAAAATGGAGGAGGATGATTATGACTGCTGTGATACAAGTTTCCGTGTCCCGTGACGTTATCTTTTATACATATATTAACATATACACACACATATGTGGACTACTGGATTTTGTATATATGGATTGGGGTTTATGATGAAGGCGTGGGAGTGGATTTGTGAGATTAAGGCGAGAGAAGGGTTTGGAGTCAAATTGTCAAACACCTTGACGTCCTCTTTCTTGGGTGTAGTTATGTTCTATTCCCAAAACAAACAAGAGATACGTAATCAGATGTGGGGGCATGGAGAATGAGAAGCCACGAATTGATGTTGGCATTCACATGCAATGCACTCAAGATGACCACTCTCTTCGGAAATAGTAAATTAGATAAGGGCATTGTAAATGGAATTCTATTAATTAAATTATAAGGTTGAACGTCTTCCGTACATAAAGTATAATTTTACTCGACATTAGTATGAGCAAGTACATATGTAATGGAACTAAAGTATCTTATATGATGTTGACCTTGCTTCTCACCCATATGGCCATGTCCTGGGTACCCCTTTCGCCATTTTCTTTCTTGGATATAGACACAAGAATTTATATTGAAAGAGTAAATTTAAGCCTTAACATGAGAAGGATTATATAAGATAATGTGAACTATGTTCGTTTCCCAATGTTACCCTTTCGGAGCAAGTAGCTTCCAAAATTTGAGGGATGAATAACAATCCGTGTTCTTATAAATTTTATTCTGTTCCAACGTACAACATACTTATCTTCCATATTAGTTATAAATCTGCTTCAATATTAATTCAAGAATTTTGCATCTTGGATAGAGTAGAATATTATTATTAGACAAGGATATATGTTTTTTTAAAGTTAAATTTGGGTTTGTTTGGATATTCACAGCCAAGTGGACTCTATAAGCATCCAGGATTGCATGATTTTGCCTCCCGAGCTTCTGTCTGTGACTATGTACACAATGCGAGTGAATTCATCTTGCCATCCCTAAGGACCAATTCGCTAGCTTCGAGCTACAACTCGATAGGTCATTCTTATTTGTCGGATAGGCACGTTTGATTGAATTAAATGTCGCGTCCTTCAAGGTGAATATTTTTGGAAGATGTGACACAAAATTCTTCTTGCACTCAAAAAGGTGGAATTGTTCACCTCAGACGCTCTTACACCTTGGCGCGACAGGATAGTAGAGGGGTAAACTACGGTTTAATCTCACTCAGTTCTTCAGATAGGGAGTCCGTGCCCGGTGCGCACAAGGAGCCATTACATTGGATGAAATTCCTACACTATTACTACTGAGACTCGAACCTGAGACCTTGCACTTAACAATTTCCCTGAAGATCAGTTGAGCTACCCGTGCGGAACACAAGATTCTTCTCATTGTATATATTGGAGCTATTTGTATTCTTATCCCAAAACATCATCCAAGCAATTGAAAGGCTACTAAGCTAAAGTGAAATAGATTGACATATGCGTTCCCAAAGACGAAGGTGGATTGAACATTTCTATTGTGAATTTGGGAGATTGATCTCCCAAATTCACATCAAAGGATATTTTATAGAGAAAAATATCAGAAAATAGAAAAATAATAACACAAGAAAATTTAAATAGAAACTCCCAAACCGAAGAAAAAACCACGAGCACCCAGAAGAAAATTCACAATGTGAAAAATTCTTACAATCACACAATTTTTCCACTCACCCAATACCTTAATACACCTATAAAGAAATACCCAAAACAAACTCTTCAACTCTCACCTCAAAAGAGAAATTTAACTAGAGTCAAAATTTGTTATACAAATCTTTGACTTTGTATTGATACACCTAACTAAGGAGGTAACACCCTCCTTATATAGACAAGAGTCTTGCCCCAAATGTACTCCCCAACTAATGTGGGACAAAAAAAGGAGTCAAACCCAATAATCTCTACCTTGGTGACTTTGACTGATCCCACAACTACACTCCACCTCAATGAAAATCTCCTAAAAATAACATAACTCTCAATGTAAAGAATTATCATGCCTCACGGCATCATGCTCCACCATAAAATCATATCCACTCAGAATAAACCAATTCCAAGCCTTTCACTTCGGCACATGTCGAAAATAACCTTGCTGAAAAAATTATGGTGCAACTCCCATGTTTGGCTTTCCTAGAAGTTCATTAGCCATCGACATAAATTCCACCACACATCTTACATCAATGCCAAACCAATGCCTGTGTGCAAACTTGTGGATCTGCTAACAGTAACACATCCTCTATCATGATAACTTTGGGATTAGTGGCATGTCATAACGATGTACATGAACCCTTTTAGAGAACAAAATCATCATCTATGGAGACAATATTAGCAACATTGTCAGTCTCTCCATTAACTGATCCAGAGCCTCTTACCGAACCCGCTTCACCTCTCGAACAATTTTTCTTCACGTGCCCAGATTGTCCACACGTCTAGCATCCTATATTTTTCTTTATAGAGTTCTTTTTCTTCCTATATCCAATTACAACCAGAGCTGAGTCTTCAAGAGGAACATTTCTTCCACCAACCTGTCTTCTCTCTTCTGAAAAGAGTTTTCCAGTAACTTCAGAAAAAAAAAATCTTCTCCTTCCTATGAATTAAATTGGGTTTCATGTGCTTATAGGAAGATGGAAGAGACCAGATGAGTCTCAAAGCTTGATCCTCATTATCTATATTAACTTCAATTGCCTCTAGTTCAGAGACGATCTCATTGGTAACACTTAAATGATCTGAAATTGTAGTACCTTCTCTCATCTATAGTGTATAAAACTGCTCCTTCAGGTACACCCGATTTGAGACGCCCTTTGTTTGATACAACTCCTCGAATTTTTCCTAAAGCTCCTTTGCCGTAGATATTTCATGCACATTCGCAAGGACATTCTTGGACAAACACAGTCGTATCTTACTTGCCGCTCTCAAATTCAAATCCTCCCAATCTTCATCGCTCATACTAGATCTGTCTGTTCTAGCCATTTTGCCAGTATTAGTAGTAGCAATGCTGATATCAGGAATTTATATGCCTTTCAATGCCTTGTGTAACCTCGATTGAATCAAAATGTCCCTGACTTGCACTTGCCACAAGCCAAAATTGATTTTCCCGTCGAATTTCTTCACGTCAAATCTGACAAGATTTGAAGCCCTATTTTCTGACTTTTTTTTGTGCACTTCTGCTTTGATGAATTTTACCGTAGAAATGAATAGTATACCAGGTAAGTTCTCAGGAAAGAGAGGTGAGTCACAAACGGACACATTTAAGTATCAGGTCTTTCCTTAGCCAGAACTTTCCTATATATGCACTTCCACACTACCACATCAAAGCTCCACCGCACCACATAAACCTTTCTCAAGAAAATCTTTTCTGATATAAAAAATCAGTCAAAACTCCGACCACAGAGTATACTCAGAATTTAAAAAAAAACACATCTTGACTCTGATATCTATTGTTGTAAATTCAGACCTCCCAAACTCACACCTAAGGATATTTCATAAAAAAATCAGAAAATAGAGAAATAATAACAACACAAGAGAATTTATGTGAAACTCCCAAATTGAAGAAAAAATCACGGGCACCCAAAAGAAAATCTACTACGTGAAAAATTCTTACAATCATACAATTTTTCCTCTCACCCAATACCCCAATACATTCATAAGAAATACCCAAAACAAACTCTCCAACTCTCACCTCAAAAGAAGAATTTAACTAGAGTCAAAATTTGTTATACAAATCTTTGACTTTATATTAGTGCACTTAACTAAGGAAATAACATCTTCCTTATATAAGCATGTGTCATGCCCCAAATGTACTCCTCAATTAATATGGGACAAAAAAAAGGAGCCAAACCTAATAATTTCTTCGATCGTTACTACAAACCACACGCTCATCCTTAAAAGATTACGGTGGATGTTTGACAGACAAAAACTCACCATGGATCAAATGAAGGTAGATGTATTTGAGAAATTAGTAAAAGTATCTGACACTCACACTTTCTAAATCAATTACTGAAAACTAAAGGATGTATTACAAACTGATGTTACATGTGGAGTCACGAATGGCAGGCTAGTTGCATAATAGTTTTATAACTAGTCGAGACAAAGACAACCCCTGCAATCTCTTCCCTCCCCATGGATTTCACGTACATTATTACTTCACACTAGGCTCAGTTCATTGATTGATGAGAAATCCTGGCAGTTTCCTCATAGGTTGAGACATTCAACCTTCGTACCTCCCCAATCCAAACTCTCCAGACATTTTCTACAGGAAAGACCAACCTGTCCACAAACTAACCAACAAAACCACCAAAAACCTATTAAGAAGAATTTGTTCTAAGGTTGACTGGTACAAAATTGTTTGGAGCAAGGCCTTGACTCCAAAAATCTCCTTTATTATATAGCTAGCAATTCAAAATAATTTTGATACCACTAACAAAATGCTTTACCTACCAGTTGATAAAACTTGTCCAATGTGTCGAGTGCATGAGGAAACAAGAGATTATATTCTCTTTACTTGTCCATTCAACAGTAGCATATGAGAATAT
Source organism: Erythroxylum alaternifolium (assembly GCA_027478495.1). Lineage (NCBI taxonomy): Eukaryota > Viridiplantae > Streptophyta > Magnoliopsida > Malpighiales > Erythroxylaceae > Erythroxylum > Erythroxylum alaternifolium. The sequence continues at coordinate 2,329,816 of JANIIA010000007.1, read as the reverse complement.
GTCAAAAGGAAATGTCTATGACTTGATCAAAGAAACTCCCTCACTGATATTGCCTAATCTGACAGCTTATTCGAAATCTGATAAGTTGATTTACACCCTTGCTTTTAGGAGGCTTATTGTATATACATTATGGAGGAAAAGGAATTTCAATCGCTTTGCAAACAAAAACTCATAAATGGATTTCTTGAAATCAGAGCTCAGATTGTTGAAAAACCTTAATCAGAATTGCAATGTAAACATCCTATCTTCTCTGAACATCTGAATCTCTCAATTTCTGAACTTCTAATTTAATGCTTAACTCTCATTTTGTCCCTACTTCTCGCATATGATTGCAATGACTGTATAAGGGTACACCCGTAAGTAATCTATCTTGTTTGTAATACTTTCATCATTTGTTAATTAATTGCCATTTTCCTTTAAAAAAAGTTTCTTCTCATCGTGCATCCAGTTGTATTCTAACTTTTAAGCACCTAACATTTAAGTTACATTGAAATAATTTTTTAATGATTTTTGTAATGTCAATATCATTTTAATTTATTATTTAATTGATGTAAAAATATAATAAAGTACAAATTGTATAAATACAAATTTGTACTTTATTATAAATTTTGATTCTTTTAGCATTAACTTCCCTCAAATTAATTTCACAATTTAAATTAAAATTTAATTAAAATTATAATAATTCTAAGTAATTGAATCTAAAAAAATTAACATCTAAAATCTTATTTATCAAATATTTGATTATAATTTTTTTAAAATTTATAATCAAATAATTTACTTAAATTACCCTTTTCTCTCTTCAATTATTTGTATGTGTGTTGGGTTACTAAATATGTCTAAATATAAATTATAATCCTGGACTATATTTATGATTAGGTAAATTAAATATCTGTAATTCAATTATCTAGATTAAATAAATTAAACACCTTAATTCAATTATATAATTATATAATTTATATTTATATATTTAGCAACAAATCATAGCCACCCAAATATTAGAAATGTCAATGTAATTTGACTAACCATTTTGTGTGTGATTTTTTATATAATTAAATCTTTTCATCATATAATGTTCATATTAGACGTAGAGTATAAAATTAATGTTTACTCCATATGAACCGACTATATTAGTTCTATACCATTAGTAACTAATTCTTTTAATGACATTTGAAACTATTTTAAACTTGTCATCTCACTTTAGTCAAGGATTTCCCAAATTAAGATACTTTGGAGATTTCAAGTCAAAGTAATCACTTATGCAATCATCACAATGAAAATTTTCATAGACAAACAAGCAACATTCTAAATGAAATTCTCATATCAAGTTGGTTTGATAAATTTGTTTCTCTAACAATACTTACACAATTGTTTAAGTGAATCTTTGAATTTATCATGAAAGTTAATCTTTCAATATTTTGTAATCTTTCGACTATACATCTAATGTATCTATAAAGACTTTATTCCATTTTGATGTATTCTTATAAGATTTGAACTATTTCAAAAATCATCTTATTCATACTACTTATCTTCAAAACTTTGAAACAAATATTTTGTTTGATAGGATTTGTAAGATTATATTTAACCTTTTAGATATATCATAATTTTTATTATCCAATTTAGTTATAAATGTATTGGATAAAATATGTTTCAACTAACCATCTCTTTTTTAAATCATTAACTTTAAGTGCTTTAAAGTCTTATCATTCCATACCTAATATAGAATCTTTCAAATCGATTTAATTAGAACTTTCGAAGATAAGTTGTTATAATAAGCATAATTATGGAATAAATAAATGTTGCATTATATAATATCTTATATTATATATTCCTCCTTATAGAAAACTATAAAATTTTGGAATTTATTTATAAAATTATTCGTCAAAGACTCATTCCTATAGATAACTAAGAAAATTTTTCACCATATCAATTTCATCAAAGCACTTCATCATTCGTGATGCTTAATTTCTACTTGGTTTAAAATACTTTGAACTTTTCAAAATTTTAAATTAATATTTCATTTAATATTTGCAACTATATCTTATTAATTCATTAGTAAATATAATAAAATAAAAGATCAGTCCTTTTATGAATTGTTGTTACATCTTATACATAATCACCACCAGAATATAAGATTCATAATTCACTACCATAATCATCGTTTCACCAAATGTTGATTTATTCATTCTTTGACCTAACAAGTTTCGCAACATATTACAAAAAGATAATCTTAGTTATCTAACTTTTTATTCTTACTTATATTAAGTAAAAGCATGTTTTGATCTAACATATACAAAATAATTGCATGAACTTATGTCAACTAATTTATGCGACAATCTATTTCTTACCATATCTTAGACTATGGTAATGTTAAATCCATATTTAGCATCATATACCTTAAAGTGTGAATTAGAAATATAAATTATCTTTATCATATCAAGTATTGGTAAGAAAAATCAAGTAAGTATTTTAAATTAAGTATTCTAATGGCAACTATTATCATACTACAACAAGTATCTTAAATTGTGATCCTTATTTATGCCTTTAATAGGTTAAATTAAATGAAATATTCCACCAAGATGTTGTATCATTTAATTTTACTTTATGCAACTATTTGCATTGAGCTATTATATGTTGACATCCATCTTACATGTTGCCCATGACCCATCAGGTTTTGGGTCAGGCCGGGCTTGGGCAGCCAGGCCCAAGGCTCAGTCGATCTAGAAAATGGCCCCAAAGTCAGGTCAACTTGGTCCTAGCCTGTTGATTTTAGGCCAGCCAGGCCCAATTGCCAATCCTAAATAATTATAATTATGATTTATATAATAATAAAAGACATCAATTATATTTTAAATGTGCATTTATTATTTTTATGAGGAATTTAAATAAAACATGTGAAATACTCATAAAATGTCGTACATATAAACATACAATTTAATATGCATCTATACCATATCAAGTATATATAAAACATGCAATTTATTGTGAAAATATGATCAAATTATATGCATAAATCATCAAACTTTGTTTAATTCTAGTTATTGATATAATATTCATAATCTAAAATAATATTTCTATCTCTTTGAAAAAATAAATTATATTGATCATTGATGCTTAAGTAAATTAAATTCATATTTCATAAAATTTAATGATTTGAAATCAATTTTCAAATTATCTTAACTCCTTTAATGAATTTATAAGAAATAATTTTCAATAAATTACTCTTTTTACTTATTAATAATTTAGGTCATCTCCAACGTATCACTAAAATGGAAGAGAAATACCAAAATGGAGGAGAAATCAACTCCAATCTACTGGCATTTTCTCCTTCATTTTGGAGAGATGCTATAGTGCCACTCCAGGAGTGGCACTGTAACATCTCTCCATTAGTGTTCATTTTTAAAATTTTCAACTTTTATCTTTTTTCTCTCTCAATCTTTTCTTTCTTCCTTTTTCTTTCTTTTTTCATTCATTCATTATTTTTTAATTTTTTAATTCTTTCATTCTTTATTTTGTTATTTAAACAATATTCTAATATTTTCATTATATGTTTATTTAAGTAATTATAACTTTATAATAATTTATGAAATTTAATAAAATTTGATGTTTGATATTACGTAATTATATTGTCATTTACTATAATTAAATAATATAAA
>JANIIA010000007.1:2305002-2316744 GCA_027478495.1 Erythroxylum alaternifolium | reverse complement strand
TTGGTTCGGGTCCTTTGGAATTTGTATTGGAAATGTTTGTGATCAGATGAATGAAAAACAGAGAAGAGGATAAAAATGTGATCTGAAACTTTAAGGAATAAACTGCATTGATATAGGTAGAATCAGGTTAAGTTATCTTCAAAAAAGTTGTAGATTATTCTTTTAGCTTTCTAATGGTATAAAGATTGAAAATTTTGGACTTCAGATGCAAGAGTTATGGCCTTTATAAGATAGCAGCATTGGTGTGAAATTTTTGCAGAATTGGGGTACAATTTTGACTGAAATGGTAATCTTTACTTAAATGAATAAACTATATAGATATAGGCTGAATTAGACAAAATTGTCTTCATGAAAGTTTTAGATCTTTTTCTTAGCTTTCTAACGATATAAAGTTTGTAATTTTTGGACTTCTGGATTGAAAGTTATATTATTTAGAAATAAGGATGTATAACTGGGAAGTCGCGATCGTGACACAGTACGATCGCGACAGTCCTAGAATTTCGCAAAGTCGCGATCGCGACCTTCCCGAAATTTTTAGAAAATCATGATCATGCGGTAGTCCCAGAAGTTTTCAAAGTCGCGATCGTAACATAGTACGATCGCGACTCCCATGTTTTCGTCTCCCTCTCACGAGCGTGAGAGATAAAAGTCACGCCCATGACTTTTGTCACAGGCGTGACTATGAGAGTCACACCTGTGACTTTTCTCCTTTTGATTTAAGTTGTTTCATTACTAGATCAATAGCAAGTTAATTCTTTTAACACCCAAATCAATTATTCTTGATCACTTTTGTTATGGAATTTTTTAAAAAATTGTTGGGTATTATTTTTACTTTTCCTATGAATTTTATTTATTTAAAATAATTATTATCTATTTCTTTTATTTTGATATTACCTATTAATTGTGTATCTTATTAATAATTAATTGTTTATATTAAATCATTTTTTTAATAATTTAAATTTCATGTCTAAAATCATTCTATGATATTTTAATTACTATTTGCTTATATTAGAAAAGTCCCACCACAAATATTCCTTGTCTAAACTCTAATTAAATTTAAATGTTATATTTTATTTTATTGCAATGTTCTCAAATATATTTATTATTATTTCAAATCAATCCCAATGGTGACACGTAGTTGCCATAAAATTCATATGAAAACTCGGAGCCAATACATGGTATTTTTCTAAGCTGAATTTACTAGTGGGGTATCATCAAATTAGGGTTTATGATGATGATATGTATAAGATGGCTTTCAAAACTCACGAAGGCCGTTACAAATTCTTTGTAATGCCTTTTGGGTTGGTGACTGGCTTCATAACTTTCCAAAGTTCGACGAATCATTTATTTAAAGCCTATCTGAGAAAGTTTGTGTTTGTCTTTTTAATAACATAATGGTGCATAATTAAATCATTTGAGCAACATTTAGAACACTTACATCAAGTGCTATAAACATTCAGGCTTCATCAGTTATACGTTAAGATGTACAAGTATTCTTATGGGACTTCATAGGTGGAATATTTGAGACATGTAATTAGTTGGGAAGGAGTATTAATATATCCTCATAAAATACAAGCACTATATGATTGGCTAGAACCAACAATAATTAATCAACTTTTGGGGTTCTTAGGTTTGTATGGCTACTATAGAAGATTCATTAGGGGTTATGGTCAGATAAGCACAAATATGTTGAAGAAGAATGCATTTGTATGGACTTGAGAGGCAACAATTGCATTTATAGTTCACTAAACTATTTGTCTTGGAAGCAAATGTGTGGTAAAGAAATAGGGATGGTGATTATGTAGGAGAGCCATTAATAGCATATGTTAGCAAAATGCTTTTAGCAAACGTGGCTTCCTAAATTGATTGAGTTTGATAACTTTGTCTCCAATATCATATAAAGCAATCAACGGATCACCATAGAGCAGAAAAGGAATTCCAGGTGGGTAATATGCAGTATCTATCTTTTAAAAAATTAGCATCGTTATTCTTTATACCTTTTAAGGTTCTTAAACGCATTATACCAAAGGCGTATCATAAATGAGAGAATATACTACCACATGTTTGATTCCTGAAGTGTCTGCCTTTCTATCTTAAGGTAATGTCCAAAAAGAAAAGAAAATTTCTGATAAAAAAGAAGAAGAGGAGAAACACTTTTGTACATGTAAACAACAGTCCTAAATTTGATGTTCAATAAGCAAATCTTTCATATGCCAGAAACTGTTAATTACGTTTATATTCACTTATAATCAAATATTAAACTTCAAACTTGAATTCATTTTTGCAATTTCTTGCACAAGAATTTTGACTGACCTTAATTGCATTTTCGTTTCTCATCGACGCGACAAGCTCTTGCATCGATCATATGGCAATTCATCGAAAGATCTATACACCAGTATGGTACTTTCTGCATCGGAGAAATTACAGTAAACGGGTTCTCTCAATCATAAAGAAATCGACCTAAAAAACATGGCTATGTGATTCCTTAAAAAAGTATCCTAATGAGGTGTATCCTATTTTTTTTGGCCAGATCTCATTCCCTAGGACTGATTCAGAGCTGGTTGACGAATAGAGCCTCCAAATAAACCCGGTTGTGACCTGAAGCATCATTGTCAAAGAAAGTTGCACTTGCATATGCCACTTCGTTCAGAGTATAACCTCAAGGCCACTGAGACCACGTTTGATTTTTAAGACTCCGGTACTGACATTAGTTTCTGTTCATTTGATTTCAAGCTGAGCCACGGATCACCCAGCAGCGCAGCCGGAATCATCAAGACTGCTAGATCAATTTATAACCTTCACCAATTTCAGCTACTTTGTAGTGCAACCATGTATGTGATGTTATCCGCCCATCAATCCTGTGAAAACTCATGCCGTACGAGTGATTGCTCAGTTTTTATCAGGTACCCCCTAATAGCTCCGCAGCATTCAGGGAACAAAGTAGGCAGCTTCAAGCTCATCAACTGAATAAATGGCTTAACTGACACAGAATTCGCTGTTGAAAAATGAAAAATTGTATGCATTTGAAGTGAGAAATTAGTAGGAAGATTAATCCCTTTTATATTCATACTTATCTGATTAAGTAAGCTATCTACCTTCGTTCTTGTGTGGATACTAGCTGTGAGGAATACAGGACAGACCACAAGACAGTTTAGACATAGCCACTGCTTTAATCATGTTGGACTTTGCTGCATCCAGTAACGGGTCAGCTTGGAGGGCCTTGTCAAAGCAGAACTTTGCCTCCTCCCATTTGTGCTCCGCTACGAATACAAGACCAAGATTGTTGAAGGCGGGAGCATAGCCAGGCTGCAGTTCAAGTGACTTTGCAAACATTGCCTTAGCTCGATCATATTGCTTTTGTTGCCTGTATAAATTTCCAAGGTTGGAAAATATTGCATGTGCTTGTTCAGTAGTTGCACATGCCAAAGCCCGCTTGTAGACATCTTCTGCTTGAGAAGATTCCTCCGACAATTGCAGTGAGATACCTACCCATCATATGCATAAGGGTGCCACGTAAAAGAATACATATAAAGAAGTTAAAGAGCATGAATCAGCACAAACCAAGGTTTGACCAGGCATAGCTGCAGTCTTTCATCCGGGCAACTGAAATTTTGAGATACTTCTGTGCTGTTTTAAATTGTCGGGAGCAGAGATAATGCAAGCCAAGCTGGTGCCATTGCACCCCATCATCTGGATCTTCAGCAATTGCCTATTTCATATACATGACTCATGAAGTGTTTTGGTGTGAAGTACGGGTAAAAGACTCGGACATTCCTTGTGATTTGTTTGATTCACAAAAATTCATTAATTTCTTATTCTCAAGAAAGCCCTCGTACTTTATTAAATAGACATATACAACCCTTCTGTTTTCAGTTAAAAAAATTTTGATAGATACACCACGTATCAATTCCGCCTAAAAAGTTGACCAAAAAAATCAACAAAAACGGTGTGTATGTCCATTTAACAAACTATGTGAACTTTTTCCTGAAAATATAAAGCTGTAGGAAGTTCTTTAAGGATGAGTCAAATTAGAAGGGAAGTCAAGCTAGTACAAATATGTTCTCCTTCATCAAGTGGGGTCGGTGGAGAAAGACTGAAGAGCTATACCAAGAGAAATGGATGAGTAAGTAAACGTAACGTCAATTCCAACACCAAAAACGGCATGGTATTTTGCTTTTAATTGAAACATAATTACCTCAGAAAACTGAAATAGCCATACTAGTTCTTGTATTACTGGATTAAATGCCTATTTTGATATTTCCAGCATGAGGAATAAAATAAAACGTACCAGTATTTCTGGAAAAACAAATGGAGACCGACAAATTTACCTGTTTTAAACTTAGGTGAGCATGTTCTTCCACCTCCATCAACTTTTTCTGCTCTGTGTCAAAGGCTGCTGCAATCTCATGTTGAGCCTTGTGAACCATAGCTAGTCCTGCCCAAGCAATTGGAAGATCGATTGGAACAGAGTCTCCTTCTCTTAATATTGACGCCATTTCATTTCCAGCCCAAAAAAGCTGTTCACTGGGATCCTGAGACCTTTCTGCATCCTTGATTCTATGAACTGCCACAGCATATCGTGTAGACATGCAGTTAGGCTCCAATTTCACAGCCTGAAAAATGATAGAACCAATATAAGCCATTATAGCCTTGAAAGACGACCAGACAAGTGCTTGCATTCAACACTTGGCAAGAATTTCCCGAGAATAAAAAATAGGAGTCAACATTCTAAGGTAATTATTTATAATCATTAGAATCACCAAATAGCTCCTTTTATCCTTTTTTTTTACATTTTTTCTTCTAATAAAGGCGAAGCAGGCATGAAAAATAATCAACAAATAAGTAATAAATGACAATAATAATGAATCATGAATACCTTCTCCAGGCACTTTCCAGAACTTTTGTGGTCCCCAGTCATGTAATATGCATAGGCGAGATTTGCCCAGGTGTGTGGTGCTCTAGGATCAACTTTTAATGCAGCTAGCAGACATTCCTTGGCAACATTAACAGATTCAAACTGATCTGTTGAAGCACCTTGACCAGCATGTGCGCCAGCACCTGAGTATTTTATAAGAGGAAGGCTTTCAATCCAGAAGTAGTTGTTGAGAAAAAGGATATATTCATATCAACCACAGAATTCATTAGGCCGAAGAATTTACATTAAACGCATGAATTCCAAAGAATATGGGATCCAAAATAATCACAAAACTCTCACCTGCAACCACTGAACCAGATTTAGACAAAAGAAGGGCAGCATAATTGATTAAGGCAGTAGGATGATTTTGATCCTTCAGAATCACATCTTGAAAGCATTTTCCTGGTAAGTCTGAATTCCCACTGCAAGATTAAGTAGTAACTAACAGTTTAAAGATAAAGAACAACAGGAAACCTTAAGGAACATTAAGTAAAGACCTAAATTGATGAGTAGTTGAGCACACAAAAAGAATACAAATCTCGTACCTTAGAAGGTAGGCAATACCAAGATTTGCCAGGCAGTCGTAGTTGTTGGGATCAAAGGACAACACAGCTGACAGAACTGCGATAGCACTCTACTAGAGATAATCCCCCATGTCAAAACATAAAAGAGCGGAACTCACTATCTATGAAACAGCAGCGAAAAGACTAGATCGCCATACCTGTAGACGCCCAGATTTAACAAGTAATAAACCCAGTGTGTTCCAAACAGATGCCCGTCTAACATCCAATTGCATAGACTCTTTTAGCTTAGAAAGAATATCCTCAACCTCTTCGGCATCAAGTTCTTTGTCCTTAACGTTATCAGCAGAATTTTCCAGTAGAATACACTACAACAATTCATTCACCACATAATCTACCATAATCAGAAACCATGAAAAATTCAAGCTCCTCTCACAATTCAAAGTAAACTTACCCAAAAAAAAATAAAAGATTAAGCACCTGTGCGTGGTGAATTTGAACCAAAGAAAGCAACTCGGGCCTAGAGACCTCCGCCTCACAGCGGAGCAATATCTCTTCCGCCTTCTCATAAGCCCAAACTGCCTGAAGAAAGACTCGCATTAAACAAATGATCAACGCGACGCACAGAAGATTATCCAAACTTTAACCAATTAAGGCCAAGATTCAAACGTCACCTTCTGCGGTTGGCCCATTCTCTGGTACATGAGGCCAAGCATAAAATGAACATGAGCATTTTTAGGCATCTTCCTCGCAACCTGAACCAAACCCTAGCAAACAACAATAGAACTAATCAAGCAACGCACTAACACATACAAGAAAGTAATCAGTAAACCATAAAGCGGCGACTTACAGTTTTAAGACTGCTAACTTTCTCCTCGCGCGAAGAGCTAGGGCCAAGTCCGCTCTGATCGTCACCGTCAGCTCCATAATCAAGAAAACCCTCCACTTTGCTGTTTCTCGACCGGCACTTTCCCGATTTGTTCGATTTTTTTACTTCAACTACCATCATGTCACCATCCTTGCACTTTAAGCTGTTTTTATCTCCAAGTTGGTTGCCGTCGGTTTCGGGAGGATTCGCGTTGAGATCAGCGAGAACAACAGGTTGAACCGTCTTCGAGCACTCGTCGGTGATGCTTCCTCCGGTGATCGGTTCTGATTTTACAGATATGGACACCACCGGCGGATCAGACATTTTCGTTTACGAATTGCACAAGAAAATGATGGATTGAGTGGCTTTGTTTCGTAGATATAGGTTTCTGATAGTAGCTGTTTGGATATGAGGGTCGTTGTAAACTGTTCAGGGATTATCTTAACTGGGCCTGGGCAAACATGAGTGGAACAATATCAAACGGTGTGAAGGCTCGAAGTCGAATGCCTGCTTTTGCTTCTGGCTTTGAATTTTTAAAATATTATGTTAGTACAGACTACAGATTTTCAATAAAAACAATTAGCAATTAATACAGATTGCAAGTGAGTATCTGATAAACTTTTTTTTTACTATAAAATTATAATTTATATCACATAAACAGTTTTTTTATAAAAATACAAAAAAGTGATTGTATATATCATAACCATCCTTAAATTCCCGCAAAATAAAAAAATCTGTGTTGAGTAATTAATTCGGTTTAGCATCACCCCTTCTGTTCTGAACTCAACATCACTAGGCAAATCACGTAAATGGAAGATAAATGTGAAAAAGGGAACAGAGGGCAGGAAGCGAAAGAGATGATAATTTAGAAGCATAATCATTTCTTGTCCCTAAAACTATGTCAATAAAACAAAGAACCAACTTTATACATTGGCTGGGAATGGGATCACAAGGATCTCCGATGAAGTTGAAAACATCACATGGAGTCCAAATACCCCATTATCTATCTACCCACCTTTGAAGAGAGACCGGTAAGCAGTACATAAGCTATAAGAAGGCAGCGGGTAATTAACATACATGCGATGCGAGAAACCCAAATACTACTAGTTTCTCAAGTAGCTCAGGCATCTGCAACAGAAGACCCAAAGCATGCTAGAAGCCATCCCTTTTCCTGAGCATACTCCAAGTAACTGCTAAATTTCTCTTTCGCATCGGGAATGTCCAGTGCAAGATCATCGAGCCCATCCCTGATCCGAGTGAAACCTCTGGTCATCTGATTGATTGTAATCAGGCCTTCATTGAAGCATTCTTGGAGGAGAGCCAGCATCCTATCATTCTTCTTCTCCATAGCCATAACCAGCGCCTTTTTCACCACCTCATGGTTAAAAAAGGGCATTCCAAGATCTCGAATGCATTGGCAAGCTTCACCTACAACACCTCCACTTTCATACTCTTCCAGGAGCTTCGATATCTTGTCCTTTGCATCCTCCACAGCCCACCCACTACTGCCTCCCCAACACCTCAACAGCCTCTCACCAGCATGACGAGCTGCAATTAGAGATCGAGCCACATGTACAGTCTCAATCCCAGTGCAATCTGATGGCAGCTTTCGGTTTATCTCCGCTAGATTCAAGGGAGCCAATACATCATCAATCACAGCCCTAGCTAGAAAGAGAGAAAGTTCATTGGAAACATCCAAAATGTCCAGTACTGTATCTTCTGCAGATTGTAGAAGCATGACAAAGCCATTAACTATATCTTCGGTGGAGAAAATCTCAATGTGAAGAGCTGATAGCAGAACAGATGCCATTTCTTTCTCCCGGTTCTTCCTGTCCATTGCCAGAGTGATGAGCTTTTTCAGGAAAACTGGGTTAAACTCTGGCATGCCAAGATCTTCAAGGTTCCGAATTAGTTCTGGAATGTCGTCGGAGTGAAAGTACTCATGTATTATTGCAACAGACTCCTCCTTATACTTCCTCAACTTTTCATCCTCACCTAGACTTTGTACATCCTCACCAGAGGATTTCAAGAATGACTGATCAAGCCAGCCATCAGCGACAGCCCTGGGAACGATTGACTGGAACAAAGCTTTTGCAGATGGAACGTCAAGAGCAAGGTCGTCCAGGCTCTCAGCGAATCTAGCAAAACCCTTCACCATCTGACTGGAGCTGATCAGGCCTTCCTCAGAAGCTTCCTTCAGCAGCTTCAGCACAAGTGGTTCAGCGGTTTGAATCTCCATGGCAAGAACCAAAGCTCTTTTGACAACCTCATGATGAAAGAATGAAACTCCTAATTCCCTGATACACCTGCAAGCCTCAATAGCATCACCATTCTCCACATACTCCCGCAATAAATCAGCAATTTTTTTCTTTACTTCCTCAACAGTGATGTGAGTGCTACCACCCCACTTCCTTTCCACAAGTTCTGCATGATGTGGGGCTGAGAGATAGCTCTTCTCAGCAGTTTGGAGGACCTCAAATCCTTTAGATGATTCTGGAATGGTCTTCTTTGCTCTGGTGAGAAAAGCAGGAGGTAGGATCTCATCAACCACAGCACGGGCTATAAATAAAGCAAGGATGTCAACTGCGTCCAGTATGTCTACTGCCAGATCATCAGCAGACTCTAGAAGCATGACAAACCCGTCCCTAATCTGGGATGGGCTTATAACATCTGCATAAAGTGCAGATAATAATACGGAAGCCATTTCCTTCTCCTTATCATGCCTGTCCATAGCCATGGAAACAAGGCGCTTAATAAGGTAAGGCTGATACGCACAAGAACCAAGTTCTCTAAGGTCCGATGCTGCAACTTCCACATCACCATTACTGAAGTACTCCTCTATTATGGAAACAATAGCCTTTTTGTACTCGTCTAGGGGGTCTGAGATAGTTGCCCCAACAAGCTGATACGGTTCCTAACAAGTGAGAGAGAGAGAGAGGCTAATAAGAAATAAATGAAAGTAAGATCAAATACCACGTGTAAACCGAAAAGGGTGGCAATGGAAGAAACAAAACATGATCCAAATCCGCAACAACCGTTATGCACAGCCTAAGAGACAAGACTCAGAAGGAAAATAGTCAAAAAGTGCAATTACCTCTCCACTGTCGTAGTTAGGATCATTCCTATCAATATGGGAACCACCGTCAGTATCCAGTAATTTCCCCCATGTGCCCTTACCACCAGCACCATCTGCCACGTTAATAAATACGACAACTAATTAGCATAAAGAAAATGGAAATGCTTTTACAAATATCACTATCAGTCCTTTACATATTACACAATGCATGCAAAAGGAAAAGAAAACAGGAATCAAAGATTGGCCACACAACCGGCAGAAATTTGAATGAAAATGGACATTTTTGTTTTCGATAGTGTCATACGGTCACCAATATCTGGTAATGAATTTATAAGAAAGCAAGTCCCTAGATCAAACAGAATTGTCAGCTCATTTATAGAGAAAAAGATAATTTACTTTTTTTTTCCTTCATAGGATGTAGCATAAACAGGAGGAAACCCTATATTCAAACAATTTCAAGAGAAATAAAATCTCGCCACTAGCTCTTCAAGCATAAACGTGTGAACCAATCACACAAAACATGAAAACCAAAGTTGACAGAAACCTATCTATCATCATACAACAGCAATGAATCTCATTTCAAAATGCAAGATATAAACCCACCAGAGACAACCTCCTAAAACATAATCTTCACAAATCTATCTATAAAATAATGGTGGGCATTCAAGCAGACTCACCCTTTTTGACACGCACAAACTTTCCAGAATGTGACCGACGCATATTCCTTGGTGAGGTAATCCCTGCGCTAGGTGTCCTCGCAGAGAGCAATGCCGATGGGGTTTTGGGTGATGATGATAAACTCTTCGGAGAAGAAGACAAGTTCTCCACATTCAAGCTTGCTATTTTCAACATTTCCCTCTGCTCATCGGTCAGAAATCCCTCACTCGACGCCATTTACACCTCGTTCCAATCTTAATCACTAAATTCTAGACACCAATCATTGAATCATTAGGCTTATCTTAACAAGATAAAAAATTTAAAAAGAAAATGCTAGACGGAACCAAGTATAACTTCCATTTCTCTTCAAATTTAAACATATAAACACGCAGTCAGTAAATTTATGAAGGCAATGGAAAAAGAAGTTCCATTCTAAATTCTCTAGAATCATCAAACAAAGTCAAAAAGTTCACCATCATCTAGAAATCAAACATAACACGCACCAGAAGATTCGAGAAATGAAAAACCTGTAGGCTGAATCCAAAAATTCCGATATCGAAACTTCTGTGCTTGGCCCGGATCCGAGCCAAGACAGGTAAAAGAGCAACGGATCTCCAATCGGACTATGGAGATCCGAACCGAGGGGGCGAACAAAACGGACGATAGAGACGATTCAGCGACCACAAAAATGGAGCGCCTGTTCGGTTGCAGATCCGAATTCAAGTAATTTTACCGGTTAAAGCGAGAGAGAGAAATGGATGAGAACGAAAGAGAAGAAAAGAGAGAGAGAGAGGGAAACGGGGGAGAGTGAGTGTCATTTATATAATATGGAGGCTGCGGTTACGAGTACACGTCAGCTGGGGGCTTCAGCTATAATATCAGTTAGGATGCCACGTGGCATCCATTCCACAGGTCGTGTTGCCTGTCGTTTGCTGCAACCCGGCGCCGTGTGAACCGGTTTAGGGTTTTCACGGGGTCACCACGACACGACTCCTCCCTTTTCTTCGTCTTTATTGATTGAATTGCCGAAATAGCCTTGTAATTGTTCATTTTGTCTTATTTACCGTACCGAAAATGGGCACAGCGGGTGACATGAGTCTTTTACACGAAGTAGGTCTATTATTCTCTTGCACTTAAATGGTGAAATCGCCATTTTAGGTGCCCTATACTTAGGCTGGACAGAGTGGTAGAGGGATAAATCACAGTTTAATCTCACTCAATTCTTTAGAGAAAATGCCCCGTATTCGGTGCGCACAAAGAGCCATTACATTTGATGAAATTCGCACACTGTCACTGTCGAAACTCGAACCTAAGACCTTGCACTCAACAACCTTTCTAAACACCAGTTGAGCATTCATTTACACGCAGTATGTCTTTTCACCTTTAATTAGATTAATTAATTACCAGTTGCAACTTTCATGTAAATATTATAATTGATCACTCATCCCTATTACTCTTTTATCATATTTCATGAGTATTCATTTATTAACGAATGCTTATGGAGTCGAATAGGAACACAGTAATGGAATCAGGTAATCTGAACCGTAAATATGGGTTTAGTTCCTTAGCCCTTGCAATTTTTTATGAATTAATTTATAATTCTTTAACAAAAATTTTTAATAAATATCTTGTTATTATTGCATAAAAATCTCCTATTCTTTTTAACTTTTGTTTTAATGCAACATATTATGTTCAATGAATTTTA
>JANIIA010000007.1:2280735-2299164 GCA_027478495.1 Erythroxylum alaternifolium | reverse complement strand
TTTATACAATTGATGGTTCAATATTGACCATACATGTGTTAGTAAGTACAGAATAAATTGGAGGGTTGAGATTAATTCTGTTACAATAGAATTGTACATTCATTTTACATTCTAGCTAGCATTTGTTATTGGGAAAATGACTGTTGTAGCTAAGTGAAATTTTGATTGTGTCCTTTCTTATTTTCTTTCTGTCTTGTTCTTCTTTGTCAACACCCCCACTCAAACTGAACTGAGGGCTTCAAACTAGGTTCAATTTGGTGGTCAGAGAGAGAAACCTTGCTGAGGTTAGGGTTTTGTGAGGATGTTGGTGAGTTGGTCTATTGTGTTAACGTATCTGATCTCGAATTCTCCTTTTTCAACTTTGTCTCTGATGAAGTGTACATCCATTTCCATATGTTTTGTTCGTGAGTGAAATAGTGGGTTTTGAGTTAATGATCGAGCTCTGTTGTTGTTGCTCCACGTAATAGGTTTGTGAGAGAGAGAGAACCTACCTCAAATAATAAGGATGTGAGATAGATTAGTTTGGTAGACACTTGAGAGAGGGCTCAGTATTCAGCCTCGGTGCTAGATCGAGCTACTGTTACTTGCTTCTTGGAGTTCTAAATGATAAGGTTTCCTCCTAGAAAGATGCATCCAACGATTGTTGATTTTCGATCATTGGGAGAGCTGGCCCAGTTGGAGTCACTGTAGGCATAAAGGTCGAGAGGAGAAGATGATGGTTGAAAAAGCAGTCTCAGATTTGAACTTCCTTTTAGGTAACGCATAATCGTCTTACATGCAATCCAGTGTGTATTTAAAGGATTTTGTAAAAATTGACTTAATTTGTTTACTGTGAAGCTAATATTTGGTCTTGTATTACACAGATACTGAAGTGCTCCTATGGTGCTTCGGTAGAGTTTTGGGTGTTCAAAGGGTGTGTCATCCTGAAGAGATAGTTTTGTTGCTGGAGTGATTGGTGTGGAGCAAGGCCTGTATGAAGACATATTGGTTTTGGTAAGTAAATCTTCAATGTAATGTTTACGTGAAAGATATAATCCATTTTGTTTCTGTATGCCTCAAAACCAAGAAAATGGTTTATCCTTCCAAGCATTTTAAGTCAAATTGAGACTGTAATGGACTGATAATTGCTTTAATAGCTTGACTTAAATTTCCTGTGATTAGGATATTATCCACATAGACTAGCAGTATTGTAATAATTCTATTAATGTTTGAATAGAATAGGGAAGTATCTAACCTTGAATTATTGAACCCCCACTAAGACAGTGCATGTTTCAATTTATGAAACCAAGATCTAGGAATTTGTTTCAACCCAGAGAGAGCTTTAGCCAGCTTGCAAACGTGATGAAACTGTGTTTTGCTTTCAAATCCTCTTGGTTGATTTATATAGACGGTCTCATTTAAATTCCCATGTAAGAAGGCATTATTGATGTCAACTTACTGGATGTCCCAGTGATAAGAAACAACAAGTGGCAAAATTACTTTTACTGTGGAAGCTTTCACAATAGGGCTGCAAGTTTCTGAAAAATCAATGCCTGAGGTTTGATTAAACCCTTTAGCTATAAATCTAACTTTGTGTTTGGAGACGGTGCCATCAACTTTATATTTGGTCCAGAACACCTATTTAGTTCCAAGAATATACATAGTAGGTTCATAGGGAACAAGTGTCCATGTGTGATTTTTGTTGTAGAGCATTGAATTCATCTTTCATAGCGTGAAACCATATAGGATTGTTTAGATCTTTAGAAACTGTTGAAGGTTAAGTGTGAGGATTTAATGCAAGAGAGAAAAAATAGAGTTTGGGTTTGAAAATTCCACTTTTGGATCGAGTTTGCATAGGGTGAATATTTTGTGTGAGTGGGAACTAAGGATTTGGTTCAATATTTGGTGTGGTTAAGAAAATAGGGTTAGGTAAGGCATTTTGATTGTTTAGAGAAGTTGTAGGGTGTGATGGTGAGTAAGGGTTTTGAGAGTTTACCTATTTGTTAGAGGATTCAGTTGAGGGAGAATATTCTGCAGCAGGGGAGTGAGTGGGGATAACCTTTGAGGAGAGTGAACCATTTGGAGTTGAGGTCAAACTAAAGGTAGGAAGACTTGATGAAGCTGTAAGATGATTTGAGTGTGTGAGAAAAATTGAGGAAATGGAAATTCTTCCTCGTTGAATTCAACATGACGAGATATTATGATTTTCCCTTAATTAGTTAAGCATTCGTAACCTTGATGCATTTAATTGTACCCAAGAAAGACACATTTTTTGATATGAAACTCGAATTTATGATGAGATTAATATCTGAAATAAGGAAAACAACTACAACCAAAGGTTTTAATGTGAAGATAATTTGGGATTTTTTTTATACAACTTTTCAAACGGTGAGAGATTGTTTATGCTAAGAGATGGAAGGTTATTAATAAGATAGGTGGCTGTAGAGAAGGCTTCTAACCAATAAGTGAGTGACATGTGAGTGTGGGATAAAAGAGTTAGTCCCATTTTAGTGATATGTCAATGTTTCCTTTCGAAAACACCATTTTGTTAGTGAGTGTAGGAATAACTGAAACGTGGTTGTATTTCATGTTTTGTGAGGTAAGGTAAGAGAGCTTTGTATTCACCTCCCATGTCAGTTTGTAGAGCTTTGATTTTTCTGTTCAATTGAAGTTCAACATTGGTTTTGAATTTAACAAAGACTGATAGAGTGTCAAATTTTAGTTTTAGGGGATAAAACCAAGTGAGTCTTGTGTAGGCATCAACAAAGATAAGATAGTATTTATGTTCTTCAGTTGAGGGATATGAAGAGGGTCCGTAAATATCGGAGTATATGATTTCTAAAGGATTTTAAGCAGTTACGTCATGAGTTTGAACATGTAGTTGATGCAATTTCCTTACTTACAGACATCATAATGAGACAAATCTTTGAGATTAAAATTGAACTTTATTGAACTCAGCATTTGTTTTAAGATACTGTTGGATGGGTGTCCTAATTTAGCTTGCCAAATATTGACATTTTTCTGTGTTACGTTTGCTTCACAATGACTGCCTTTTAAAGAGGAAGCTTTCTGTTGGGAAAGACTAGATTCAGAAAATATTTGCATGACTGGCCTGATTTTGTTGGGGGGTTTAGTAGCTTTGAGGTTGTAGAGGCTATCCCGAAGCACTCCTTTGAGTAGAATCTTCCCTATTGCTTTGTCTTTAAACAAAAAGCTTTCATTAGTAAACTCAACAGAAATTTTGTTATCTTTGGTAAGTTTAGAAATGCTTAGGAGATTTTTGGTTATATTTGGAACATGCAGAATTTGTTTTTATGCAAGAGGTGCGTGTGCATTATCTAGGAAATGTATGTAAGAAGAGCCAATATCTGTAATACGAAGAGAGTTACCATTACCAACAATGAGTTGATCCTTTCCACCACACTCTGAACTTATTGACAGATTATTAAGGTCTACTGTGACATTATTTGTAGCTCCACTGTCTATAAACCATATATTGTTATTAACTGCTTTTGATGACGGATATCCATGTTGATTATAAGCCAAATCAGATTGAGGAAAGTTTTGTGCATTGTTCTGTGTCTGTTGAGTGAATGAGTTCTGTCTCCATGGTTGAGTAGTGTTACCTTGCCAAAAGATATCAAACCTTTTGTGACATTTTAGTGCTTAATGTCCGAGTTTGTGGCAAAGTTGACAAAAATTCTGTTTCTATTCCATCTGCCTCCGCTCTCACGATTACCTCTTCCTCTAAATCCACTTCTTTCTTGTTGATTTTTTTGATTGAAAGTTGCAGAGTTAGGAGTTGGTGGTAAGATTTCTTCATGATTGATTGTGTTAAGTTGTTCTATTTTTGTTTCATGCATTATAAGAGAGTATTGCACTTCTTACAATGTTGAAGTTTTCATAGAGTGCGTTAGACAAACCACAACGTGATCATATTCATGACCAAGGCCATTTAGGGCACTTAATATTAGTTCATACTCAGTGGTTGCATTACTTGAAGTGAGACACCTATGGTTTTAACTTTTTGCATATATTTTGATATGGTGTGTGAACCCTTTTTAATTGTTGAAAGTTGATGCTTTAGTTGAAAAACTTTAACCATGGATGTTTAAGCATAAAGATTCTCCAAAATTTGCCAAACTTGGTAGGATGAATTAGAGTGATTTACCTGTCATATTACTTCTTCTCCGATGGTTGAAAATAACTAGCATAGCACTAGTTGATTTGTTCTTCTTCATGCTTTGTATTCTAAATTTTGATGGCTTGGTTTGTTTATGAAGTGATGAACTGAGAAGGAGGTGTTGTGTTGATAAAGTTCTCAAGCTCAAGAGCTCTTATGGCTGCTAGGATTTGAGCTCTCCAGTTTACAAAGTTTTGTTTATCAAGCTTGATGGGAAGATTGAAGTTTAGAGTTTTTGCTAAGGTTGAAAAATAAAAAAAGGACGATGATGTTCCATTTATAGTGGAGGATGATGATCCAAAGTTTTCTTCCATTTTTAACATTGTTCAAGTGTGGCTCTGATATCATGTAAAGAAAATATGTATGGAGAATACATTTTTTTTTTATTCATTCATTTGTACATTTATACAATTGATGGTTCAATATTGACCATACATGTGTTAGTAAGTACAGAATAAATTGGAGGGTTGAGATTAATTTTGTTACAACATATTTGTACATTCGTTGTATATTCCAGCTAGCATTTGTTATTGTTAAAATGTCTGTTGTAGCCTTAAGTGAGGTTCTAATTGTGTCCCTTCTTATTTTCTTTCTGTCTTGTTCTTTTTCGTCAACATTGTTTAATAGTGAAAACTTTGAACCTACTAATTTTTTGATTTAATTTTTAGCTTTCTGGTTTGATTTAATTTAATAATGTTGTTAAAAACCAATTAGATTTTTAATTAATCGTCTAATTTTTGTAAATTAATTATTTTTATAAATCAAAATAAACTGATTAATTTTTATTTAACAGTTTTCTTTTTCAATTAAACTTTAAAGGTAAGGATAGTCTTCTTCAATAAAATTTTAAATTATTTAATTTTATTCAATCCTTAGCATATTTTATGATATTATAATGTTGGGATGCCATAGATTCATGCATCACATGCATAACAATGCAGCGAAAGTGTCGGAATCTAAATTTCGACCACATGACAACCTCGAAAAGACATAATCACACATGCATGCATAGACAAATCAAAAGGACATGAAATTTAAACACTTGTACCTTTTGTTCTCCTCTTTTCTTGATTATTCTCCTTGTTTGGGTTGTAGCAAACATCAAACCCTTCCTTGATCATCCAAGAATATGTAAAGAGAAAGAAGAAACAGTGTGTAAGGGTAGTTAGAACACTAAACTTGGTAAGTTCATGTAGATGTTCAAATGAAGAGATAGATCAAGAAAATCTTGCTTGCAATAGATTTATGCAACAATTGTATAAATTACTTGAAGAAGACTCAAGACCACTTCTCTCTCTCTCTCGAACTCTTCTAGTCCCTTTATCCTCTCTCTTGAGTGTGTAAGGACTTGTAAGACCTCGTGTATATAAGTGAAAAACTCACTTATATACATCTGTCGAGCTGTCAGTCATGATCGTGGCCTACTTAAAACCAGCTATACACACTTTATGTTTCATCTGATCTTTTATGTATGTGACCCTTAGGTTTCTGATTATTTTGGGTACTTGAATTAACTCTTAATCCGAGCAAATCATGGATGGTTTCATGTCACTTGAATTAACTCTTAATTCAAGCAAATCATGAAAGGTTTCAAAATGCCAATTTACCAAAATATAAGTGGATTAACACATGAACTCTTCGATAGTTAATTCTCCGACTTACGAACCTTTTCATAGACAATTACCGTACAATTTGTCCTTTCACCATACTATATCTTATTTGGTTCAGATTATGGGCTATGTGTCAACTCCCACTAGACTGACTACGTCACATCTAGTTCAAGTGATGTTAGTTCTTGTCCTGGGATCTCATTACTTCATGTATCATTGAAGACTCTCTTCATGACACATCACTACTTTGG
Source organism: Erythroxylum alaternifolium (assembly GCA_027478495.1). Taxonomy (NCBI): domain Eukaryota; kingdom Viridiplantae; phylum Streptophyta; class Magnoliopsida; order Malpighiales; family Erythroxylaceae; genus Erythroxylum; species Erythroxylum alaternifolium. Next base: position 2,293,141 of record JANIIA010000007.1, on the reverse strand, counting down.
CCAGAGACTCCTGAGTGATGAACCCGACAAGAGGCAGTGGGTATCATCTCCTTCTATCAAGAATAGTGAATCCTTTATTGGCTACCTAATTACCTTTGAATACCAATAGCTGTACCCAATCACCACCCTAAGAACGACCTCGTCTTGAGGTAATAAGAAATGATGTCAAAGCACAGGATTAGTATCCAAGATATCCTCGAGTACGTCAAGTCTAAGGATATTTGCATCATTGCTATGATGAGATTAATCATTGACATTTGATAGATTATCCATATGATAATCTCATAGCGAGTCATTCGATGTACTTACTACTCTTAGTAAGCATCCATATGTTGAGTCTAAGCATTTTATGCTTACAGTTTATGAGATCTACTGTTTGATCAAATTAAGGAGTATAACATGTGCTAGTCTATCTGGATTAGTAATGTCCTGTTTTATTAATCCTATATCTAGGGATTATTTAGATACTAACATAATTGCACTTGATAGGAATCTTATTATCATGATCTCATCATGATTTCCTTCATGCTATGTTTTGTATCATGAATTTCATTAATTCGATTTAAGATTAATTCATATATAAATGAACATCAAATTAATAAAAATTGTCTTTCACTTTATTAATCAAAATAAAGTTTATACAAAAGTATTAAAGGTGATTGCTTTTAGAGCACTACTCTAATATTTAATACTATTTGAACCTTTTAAACCTTAAATTTCTTGTCTTACAGGTTTAACTTCTGGTCGGTTTTAAAACCATTAAAAATATCTTGCTGAATTCAAATACATGGTAAATTAAGGAAATCATTTTTTTTGTTTTGTTTAAGATTAGGGGATTCCTAAATCATAGCTAAATTTTGATTAATTTAATTCAAATTAGATGGATCTAAAAGAGATTTTCTAATATCTTTTTATTTTATTTATAATATCCATCTAAACAAATAACATTTCTTGTTATTCAAACCACCTTATAAGTAACACCAATTTGATCTCATAAAAATCAGGGTTAATATCCCCGTTTGAATTGCTAATATTAGCAAAAGCCAAGATCAGGGTCAAAAGTTGGAATTTTGTTCTTAGAAGATGATTGAATCAGGAAGACGTTAAACAATTCTTACCGTCCATTTGTTGTCTATTTGGACATGGTCGGTTTCTTTTTTTTCCTTTCGTTCTCCAATTATCAAGTTATGACAAACGGTGATGCGCTGTTCGTCATATGATTGACATTTTCGTCTGCGGTGCTTGTCGAAGCTAGAAAGCTAGTGAATAAAAAGAGCATTTTAAAAGTAAACATGGGTCATGATACTTCACAAAGAAAAACAAAAATTAGGATAAGACTGCATTCGTTAATGCAAGATAACTCAATTTATTAAACATGTTATATATGAAACGTTTCAGGTTCCAACACGTCTCACGAGAAAGTAATTCAGTTGCCGAGGTTATCATAACTTCCTCCCCTTTTTCTTCTAACTTTATCACCGTTTCATTTCAGGTGCTCAAACAATAAGGGTCCTGTCCCCTGCTGATCTATGAGATGATTAATTAAGCCTCTTGCACAACAAGCAAATGTGTTTGATTTAGTAAGTTAATACGTAACTATGGTACTTAATCAAGCTATGCCAAGTTTAAATTCTTCAACAAGTCTCGTGGATTGGATCATATTAAACACAGAGGTTAATTATGTTAGGATTCTTTTTAATATGATCACCTGGGGTCCCATTGGCCGTTTACAATGGAGTTGGCGATATTGGTCAAGTCAAGACTGAAAAAAGCTTTAGATCTGATGTCTCTTATAAGTTGGATAGGTCCTAATCAATATTGGGACTAGTGTATTCGAGCGTATTCAAGAACTGGGTTAACTACGAAATGTTTCGGTACTTGTTTTAGTCCCCTGCCTGCCTCAAACTTCAACTATAATGTGACATGAATTTCAGTTGGCAACAATCTTGTGGATATGGATTCCTTAATGAGTGGCTGATGTGGGATTTCTTACTTCAGTAAGTATAGCTTGATCACTAGAACAATAGCCAGGGAATGGAAGTGATAGGAGAACTTGAAGATTTTCAAAGAAACTACGCAATTATGTCTGTCAACATTTACAACGAAAGAGATTAAAATGAAATATATTAAAACAGTAAGATCCTTGACAATATCAGAAACATAAGTCTCTTTTCTTCCCAATACTGTGAGTTTCAAGAATCGGGAGGTTCTAGACGGCGGAAGTCATGTGAGAATTGGATTGAGTCACTTTTTAACGAATAAACAGATATAAGCATCTCTTATGGTGTTCATCATTTTATCACTTTCACAGTTCATAGCATCCAAGATTTGGAACCGTCCCAACAAGAAACAGTAGCTGTAATGCTGAACTGTTTCCCTGAGATAGCAGTATGAATAGAAGCTAAATCAAGCGATATCCAACAAATGCGAAATGTTTCTGTAATAGGGATTTTGGATAAAAAGTCATCAGTTCACACGTAGGAAAAGAAAATTACCCCTTCAGCGTCATCACCGATTCATCGTGATGATATTCTTCAAGGGCAAGGAGCAAATGCCAAATCCTACTCCGCTGGGGGTCCAAATATAGGTCATTTGATTTGAGATTTCCCTCAGAATAACAAAACCAAGGTTTTCAATTTTTAAACACTTTTCATTCATCTTTCTTACCAGGATGCGACATGCTTATATCTGTAGTCGAGCCTCTATTTATATATGACCAATGACCATACAGCTTAGGCGACCAAGTATGCCTCACTCGTTCTTCTTTTCTTTTCCAAATCCACTTCACTCCAATTTTCAACTTAGAATACCACCTTCTCCCATCAACGACTTTATTATTCCCCATCCAACTTTTCTCTCTTTAAACCAGAAACTCTCTGCCAAATCTTTTGACGCTTGAATTTTCCAAGGGGATTGTTCGCCCTCTTTTCTTCCATCCTTTTTGTTTTCATATCTGCTTTCCCAACAGATGTCTCCAGATCTGCTTTTCTTTTCTTGAATTCCTATTTGTTTTCTGGTTTCTTCAAAATTTTCATTTTTTGTTGTGTGTGTCCAGCTATATTTTTAAGACTTTGGATCCTTGTTGACATTTTTATTTTCTTGAGGATGTTGAACAAGTGAAGACAAAATAGATGATAGGTAAATCAAGTCTTTTTTGGACAGACATGCCTATGTAGAGTGCCACACATCCGTATTCTCTACTTGCACACTTGTCTGTATCAACCATATAAATCTCTAGGATCGTGTGAAGAAAGACTTGAAAGGTGAAGACATACACAATCATCTACATGCCTATGTTTATAACTTATGCGGCTGTATGTGATGTACGCCTGCGGGTCAGGGGGTGTTATGGTCATGTTTGCGACAGTGTACAATATAAAAAAACTTATTTTATGATATAAAAGAAAAAAATACGTAAGTTTTGCATGTGCGAGTGGCCAAAATACCAAAAAGTGAAGAAAAATATAAAGAGAGCAAGTAGTATAATATTCTCATCCTTTTTTTGATTATTTTTTGATTGGTTTGAGAGTTTGTTGATTCATACATCAACTTTGGTTTCAATCCTAAAATTTTTTTAGACAACTAGTAGTTGTAAGATGAGATATTTTACTTAATAAATCCTTATTTTGAGTTTAGTGGATTTGCTTGTCAGTTTGACTTGTAGTTTTTTCCTTTACATTGGAGGATTTTCACATAAATCATGACTTTTGCTTATTTAAGAGTGTTTTGTTGTTGCTCTTTGGTTGATTTTAGTAAGCTGTATTTCTTGTCTCTTAAAAAGTGTTATTAAAGCCATCGTGATGGAAGGTGAAAACAACTTTATGGTTAAGTTGACGTCATTAAACTACTCTATTTGAAGGCCTATGATAGAGGATCTTCTGTATTGTAAGGATCTTTTTGATCCTATTGATGTGGACAAAGGTGTGAAGAATGATGTTTCTTTAAAACCTGAAAATATGTCAGATAGAGAATGAGAGCAGATAAAGTAGAAAACTCTGGGCACAATTCGAAAATGGCTTAATATCAATATATTCAACAATGAATCACAAGAAACGTATCCTTTTGAGCTGTGAAAAAATCTAGAAGGACTTTATGAAAGGAAGACAACCCATAACAAGACCTCTCTGATTAAAAGGCTTGTAAATTTAAAGCTGAAAGCTGGGATATTTATTTTGAAGCATCTACGTGATTTCTAACATATAATCAACAAGCTTACAACAATGAAGATCATTCTTGTTGACAAGCTTTAAGCCTTGTTCATATTGAGTTCACTATCAAATAATTGGGAGATGCTGGTGGTGACAATAAGCAATTTAACTCCTAAAGGTATGCTTTCTTTAGATGTAATCAAAAAGAGTGTGTTCAATGAAAAAATTAAAAGAGAAAAAGATAGTAGTTGACAATGTGTAGGCTTTCTTGGCAGAAAGTAGGGGAAGGAACAAAAGCAGGAGTCTTAAATGGCGTGACAAGTTTAAGAACCAATTAAAGTCCAGAGATGGTAAAGACATGAAGATATGTCACTATTGCGATAAGTCAGGACACATAAAGAGGTTGTGCTATAAATGGAAGAGGGATAAGAAAAAGCAAGATCATCACAATGACGAAGATGATAAGAGTACAATCGCAACTGCTTCAAGCACGGATGATGAGATGTCCCTAGTTTATGCGATAAGTGATTGCTTTCTTGTCAATGCTTCGGATTCTGAGTAACTGATTGACATAGGAGTATCATATCGTTGTATTCCAAAAGTGGAGGACTTCTCAAACAATGAGAGTAGAGACTTATGGAGCATTAATTAGAGTTTTGCCAAGATTGTCGGTATGGGTTATATCCTAGTTCAGATAAATGTCAATTACTTACTAACCTTGAGAGATGAACAACATATTCCATATTTATGATTAAATCTGTTATCAACTAATGTGTAAGATCAAGAAGGATTCCACATACGTTTAAGGATATTAAGTGAAAATTGTCTAAGAGAGGGGTGATTGTTGCTTGAGGAGAGTTATGTTGTACCTTATAACACACTTAAAGGTGTATGGTTGTGGATAAGTATACATAGTTGAAGAGGAAACTTCTCCAAATCTGTGACATCGATGATTGGGGCACATGAGTGAGAAGGGATTAAAGTAAATGATTGGTAAATCCCTTATCCTACCAGTTAAGAATACAATATGGTTTAATCTTTGTGATCATTGTCTAGTTGGAAAGTAGCATAAAGTCTCTTTCAAGAGAAGATCTACATGAAAGACAAAGATATTAGAGTTGGTGCATTCAGTTGTTTGTGGCCCAATTAAGGAAGGGTCACTAGGAGGTAACAAATACTTCGCATTCATCGATGATGCTTCGAGGAAGACTTGACTGTACATGTTGAAAACAAAAAGTTAGTATTTAAAACTTTCTGAAAGTTTTATGTTATGGTAGAAAGGGACATTGAGAGGAAGGATGAAGTATCTGTGAACAAATAATGAAGGAGAGTATACTTCCAAGGTATTTGAAGAATACTGTATATCATATGACATTATAAATGAAAAGACTGAACCTAGTACTCCACAATATAATGATGTTGCTGACAGGATGAACAAAATAATTATGGAGAAGGTTTATTGTATGCTCAAAATGTCTAAGATGTCGAAGACAGTTTGGGGTGAAGTAGTCTGAATTGCAGTCTATTTGATCAATAGAGCTCCTTCAATTCCATTAGATTTTTGAGAGAGCGTGGATAGGCGAAGATCCCATATATTACCATCTGAGAGTATTTGACTGTAAGATATTTAGACATGTACTGAAGGATCAGAGATTGAAGTTTGACTCAAAGGCACCTTGCACTTTGTTGGCTATGGTGGTGGTCAGTTTATCTTCAGATTTTATGACCTCAAAGTTGTCAAGAGCAAGAATTTTGGTATTCAAAGAGCACGTAAGAGGTGTAGTTCTTCTGAGTGAATATAAAGTTACATATAATAACTCATCATATAGCGTCATTAATTCTTCTCTAGTCTTTACCATTATTGAGTAGTCTTAGGTGAAGGAATGAAGTGTGCAACAAACACACATTGATGGTAATTAGGTACACCTGGTAATGATGAACTACATGAATCACATTCGTACAATGCTAAAGATGAAGTTGTTGAGGATAATAAGCAGGGGAAGCAACTTGGATTCAACAGTTAATGAAATATAGCTTCGAAGTTCCACAAGGGAGAAAAGGCCTTTTACCAATTATCCAAGTTCAGAATATCCATTAGTTATTGCTAAGGGTGAGCTAGAGAATGTGCAAGAAGTTTCATCTTTTGATGACAAAGATCTTTAGCTTGCAGCTATGCTGTCTGAAGAAGAATGGTGCACCTGAGCTTGTGCAACTTCTAAAAGGAAAAAAGGCATTGAAAATGAATGGGTGTTCAGGATAAAGAAAGATAGTGACAAACTAGTAAAGCACAAGGGAAGGCTAGTGGTGAAAGGGTTCGGTAAAAATAAGGGTATTGATTTTGATGAAATCTTCCCATCAGTGGTTAAGATGACCTCAATTAAATTATTATTGGGTTTGACTGCCTGCTTGGATCTTGAACTTGATCAATTGGATCTTAAACCTGCTTTCTTGTATGGAGATTTGGAAGAGGAAATATACATGGAGCAGTCAGAAGGTTTCAAAGCCAAAGGCAAAGAGAATCTGCTCTGTAAGTTGAAGAAAAGCTTATATGGGTTGAAATAAGCTTTAAGGCAACGGTATCGAAAGTTTAATTCCTTTATGAGGGATCATGATTACAAGTGAACTTATGTCGATGCTTATATGTACTTCAAGAAGTTTACATGTGAGAACTTCATCATCATTCTTCTATATGTTGATGATATACTAATTGTGGGTTAAAATGTTGGAAGATTCCAAAAGTTGAAGGAGAATTTATCTAAATCTTTTTATATGAAAGATTTAGGACCTATAAAGCAAATTTTAGGCATAGAGATAACTCAGGATTAGAAGAGTAGGAAACTTTGGTTATCACAAGAAAAGTATATTGAACGAGTGTAAGAAGGTTTGATATAAAGCATGCCAAGCTAGTTACCACGCTACTGGCTCCTCGCTTCAAGTTGGGTAAATATGCATATCCCTCAATAGAAAAGGAAAAAGATGGCATGTCTTCTCTTCTATACTCATCAGCAATAGGGTCTTTGATATATACGACGGTGTATAAGCCTCGATATTGCATAGGTTCTTAGGTTATTGAGTAGATTATTGTCAAATTTAGGGAAGGTTCACTGGGAAGTAGTTTAATGAATTTTAAAATACTTGAAAGAACTTCAAAGTGGAGTTTATGTTTTAGCGATGGTAGAAGTTTATACGGATGCAGATATGTTTGGAGATCTTGATAGAAGAAAATCTACTTCTTGTTAGCTGTTCAAGTTTGTAAAGGGAGTCATTTCATGGCAATCTAAGCTATAAAAATGTGTAGCTATATCTACGACTGAAGCAAAGTATTTAGTTATAGTGGAAGCTTATAAGGAGATGTTATGCCTGAAAAGGTTCCGTTAGGAGTTAGATATGAAACAAGAAGACTATGTAGTATTTTATGATAGTCAATTTACTATTGACTCGAGTAATAATATTATGTATTATTTCGGTCTAAAGCATATAGATGTCATATATCATTAATTGAGATCCATGATTGAAGAGCAATAATTGATGTTGAAGAAAGTTTATACAGACATGAATGGTGTTGATTTATTAACTAAAGCAGTTCCCAAAAATAAACATAAGCTTTGTAGTAAGCTTGTCGAAATGTATCTCAAGTAGCTGTTGAAGTTTAATGTGTCTTCCTCATATTTGGGTTGGACGGGGAGATTGTTTTGTGTGTTCGACCCTATTTTTGAGACATTTAATCCTTATCGACAATTTTATGGTTTATGGGAATGACGAACAAATGAAGACAAGATGGATAATGGGTGAATCAAGCCTTTTTTGAAAAGACACGCCTGTGTAGAGTGCCACACACCTGTGTTCTCTACTTACATAGCCATATGCATCCATCGTGTAAATCTCTGAAACCATGTGAAAAAGGACATGAAGAGCGAAGATATACACAGTCATGTACATGCCTGTGTTCATAACTTACGTAGCTCTCTGCAACAGTGTACATATATAAATGAGGTGGTGCTGAAGAGATATGATTACTTACACGATAATGTATGTGACTATATACGATGCAAAAAAATCTATTTCGTGATATAAAAGAGAAGATACATATGTTTTGCATGTGTAAGTGGGCAAAACACCAAAAGGATAGGAAAAACACAGAGAGAGCGAGTAGTATAGTATTCTCATCCTTTTTTGTTATTAATAAGATTGTTTTAAGATTTTATTGATTCACATATCAACTTTGGTTTCAACTCTAAAACTTTGTGAAACAACTTGTAGTTATGGGTTGAGATATTAAACTTTGTAAATCCTTATTTGAGTTTAGTAGATTTGCTTATAAATTTGGCATGTGAACTTTTCTCTATACCGGAGGGTTTTCCACGAAATATGTGTTTGCTTCTTTATTGAGTTTCTTATTCTCATTCTAATTTGATGGTTAAACTTGAAGAGTGCTTCGTTGTTGACTTTTGGTTGATATTAGAGAGTTGTATTTCTTATCTCCTAACAATTTCTTCTTTTGTTGAGCTTCTTTTGTTAGATGTATATTTTCTTTTATCTTTTATCTTTTATCTTTTTATCTTTTGTGTAATTTCTCCTCTCTTGACATAAAGTATTTCCTCCCTCTTCAATGATTTATTCTTCATGTTTCCTCTCTATAATCATTCTTTGTATTGCGTTGAAGATTTATCTCAAACTTTACAAAGGCATGAAACTTACAAACTTTACAAATGCAAGTTGATAATTAAACATATATAGTTACTTTGTTAGCTTGTATTGGAGATTTGGTTGGAGCCAATAAAGGAATATGTGCTTGAGCTTTGGCTTGAGCCTTTTGCTACATTCAAAGGAGATAAGCTTTTCGGTCAGTTCCTCAAAGGAGAGAGAGATCGATGGATGCATAAAAAACATACTACACACCATATTTATTTATTTTGTTGATTTTTCTCATAATTTAAAACCCTTTGTTGGAGGACTATATGAGCTTGTTTGTATGAGATTCAAAATATCATTATGAAAATTCGAATGAAGTGATTCAAGTTGCATATTCTTGGTTCCTTTATGTATATGTACAAAACAAAAAAGATAAAAAGAAAAGAAAAATAAAGAGGGAATGATGAGAAATATCTTGCATTATTATAGTTAAGTGGCTTGAATAACGAAAATTGTGGAGCATTTTTTAGCTAAGGCTTATGTGAATGGGTTTGTATATTTCTTTCAATTTGACAAACTTAAAAGTTCCTTTCTTTTTTTCAAATCTTGCCTAAGCCCTATTACAGTCCTTTCAAAGACCCTTGAAGTTTTGTATTTGGTTCATTATTCACTGGTGAAGATGTGATATACAAGCAAGCTTATGTTAAGAGTTTTTCTATGTTGATATGAAAGATCATTAATATCCTAAACACTTTGAGTACATAGAGTGAAACCAATGAGAGGGCATTGATTCATATTGCATTTGATATTGAAAAGATTATTAAAACATTTGCTTATCTGTTTAGTTTTTAACAAATTATATTATGAATTACTTGTTTCTTATTATGTTTTGGTTTATATTAGTGAGACGTTGTGATTTAGGTTATGAAGGGATGAGTTGAGAAGCAAAAGAAAAGGATAAAGAGAGAGGTTGATGAGTCTAAACTACTATATAATTGAGGGCAAACATTATCCAAGTGTGGGAGAATTCGATAGCATGTATAAAATATACATATTTCATATTACTTTCCTATGTTTGATTGATAAAAATACTTATAATTGTGGATTCTGATTTTATATTTTATGCTTGATAGAGTACACTAGAGATTTGGATCAAAATGTGCTCAAAAATAGAAATTTAGCAATGAAGGAACAAATACCACAAATTTTGGAAAAGAATGAAGGTTTATAATTCAAAAGAGGTATGATCATAAGGCATTCCTATGCCTTAGATATGACTACTCTATGATTTAACATGATTGAATGGATAAGGTCCTTTTAATGTCAACAGACCTTAGTTATTTATACCTCTATTTTGCTCTGTTTAGGAGTCTTATTTAGGAAATACTTGTTTTAGTAGGACAATCCTAATGGAAGTGGGATTTTATTCTTGATTTTAGCTTTTGTCCCTTTTTCTTTTAGGAAGATTATATATGATTTTGGGATTTGACGATTATTTATATAAAGGAGGTGCAAGAGATAGTCATCTATCTATCTCTCTCTCTTCTTGGTTTATCTTAGTTTTTTTCTTTGTCCTTAAGATAGTTCTTTATTTTTCTTTTATGTTATCATTGAGAACCATATGTAAATAAATTCTCTTTCTTCTAGCTAAAGGTTAATTGAAGTTTACTTTCTCAAGAATTGTTTGATTTAATTATTCTTCTTTAATTTTTTGCTCTTTAGTATTTATATATTTTTAGAGATTATTAGAATTATTTTTTATGGATACAAAAGGCTTATTGTTTAATCATCAAAATAATATATTATCAATTGGAATGATTAAATTCATAATTATTCAATTGTTCTAATGGTTAGCAGTGAAATTACAAAGTTTAATAAAGGATACTCTACTCATATTATATGGATATATATTCTGATATAAATAATTTGAGCTTGTGTATTTATTAGCTAGAATTTATGGTCTCTCTCATTTTTAATATTGTTAATAAATCAAATCATAAGAACATCTTTAGGGTTATTTGTTGATAAGAAAATTAATCAAAGAGTTTGTTTTGGTTAACGGGAAAGTAAGGAGAGCTAGATTATTAGAGCTTGTTTACAACCATAACCAGTTTATTAAAGAATATGTATTTATCTTTACATAAATGATCAATGCAAAGAATCAATTCTCGAATTATAACTTAGGCTAGATGTTTGTTACCATTTGATTTCATTAAATTGTATTATAAAATATTTTTTCTTTTTTTGCTTTTATTATTTTTTATTTTATAAAATCCAACCTTCTGTTATTTTGTTTTGTTAATTTTGAAAAAATGTAAGTTTTACTAATTCATATGGACTAGACTGCACTCATCCTGATATATATAATTCATTTATAATTAAAGTAGGATTATATATGTTGGATTTGACACTCATTAAAGGATCCTAGAAAAGTATTTTTGGAATGATGCGTAGGCAATATTCCCACAGGAATTTGATGTCTGAATCATCAAATTAAACCAATTTGCACCAAGACGTGTATAAGACTTACTTAAATATCCTAAACAAATATGGAGTAGGACTTTCTAGAGTATTAAGTCCAATTTTCCAATCGTGGACAACAACATAAGCAAGACATTTAACTCTTAGATTTTTAGTGGCCAAAGAACTCCCTATCATCAGTATGTTAGAGATTAGAATCATGTTAATGAAAAGGCGTTCTAATTATAAGGAACAAGTTAAGAGATTTAAGGGAGCCATAGCAGCCAAAGTAATGAAGAAATTGAATAAGAATAAAATTTAATGCAATGAAATGGAGTCATTTGGAATGGGGACAAGAAATATGAAGTGACTAATGGTGATGATACGTATGCTCAATAGGGGAGGGAGAAGACTTACAATTAAAGGGAATGGGAATCCATAAGTATCCTTGTAGTTATGCCATTAGTTTCATATTCCATGCCACGCAATAACCAGAGACATATGTGGACGAGTGTTGTCGTAGAGAGAGGATCACTGAAGTTTATGAGAATGTCTTGCAACAAATTAAAGGGCAAAAAATCTTGCCATTAAACAATAATGAAGAGATTCATCCACCATTAGAAAGAGTTATGCATGGTAAGCTTAAACAAAATAGGCAAAAAGATAAAGTTGAACCAAAAAGAGTGAAGATTCCTCATAAATATCATAAAAGGGACAATTCCAATTATGTGGTAAATGTGGCAAACATGGTCATAACAAGAGAAGTTGCAAATTTGATCCACTTTCTTTTAGATAAAGTTGGAGCTAAGGTTTATAATTTAACTTTAATTTATAATACATATGTTTTTTAGTAACAACTTATTGATGTCATATGATTATTGAACAATAGATTATACTTAATAAAGATCCAATAACAACAACAATCTTATCTTAACCTCATTCATCAATTTCCAGTAAACAACCTTTTGAAGTAGGTGGAATTGAGTTTAGTTTGACAATAATATGAGTTTATCATATATAATTGATAAGATGATAATTGTGCACATTATGCTTAATATTATGCCTTTGATTTGTCATGATTTCTATGACCTATACTGCTTCTGGTATGTTTTTGATAGATGCAGGAATCTAGGAAAGAGTTGAAAGATTTGAGCTGCAACACTCGT
>JANIIA010000007.1:2238786-2264580 GCA_027478495.1 Erythroxylum alaternifolium | reverse complement strand
ATAAACCATCTTACAACCTATCCTTAAACATTAGTCCACAAAATTACAGCACACACACTCAATCATCTTCCTTTAATAAACACTCATTTCAATCCATCCAAAACAACTCAATTCACCTATACTACATGATATCTCATTTCTTAACTTCTAACTCATCAATCATCAATCATCAATCAACCAAAGATTTAACATACCCAATATAGTCAAAGCACAATTTCATGCAATTAGTTCACATAACACCACAATTAATGCATTTAACTATCAATTGAGAACATAAAACACAACTCTTACCTATTAAGCTTCTAATTCTTCAATTCTTCAAAAGATGAAAAATTCACTTCATTCCTCCCAACACCATACACGACATCATCATGTTGAGGGGAGTGAGAGTTTGGTTGGATTTTTAATGGGCAAGAAAGAGCAAACAAAGAGGGAAAAGAGTGGAAAAAATGAGCAAAATAGCAAGGAAGAAGGAGAAGCTACGATGATGGAGATTTATCTTTCAAAATCACTAAACACCTTAATAAGAAGAAGCAAAAGAGAAGTGTCGTGAATGACTAAAAAGAAATGATGAGTTTTTATATTAATGAAGAAGTAAGGTAGCATGGTAAGATTGGCCACATGTCAACCTCTTAATAACACACTTAATTTCCTTCCAATTCAATTCCAATTTTTCTCCAAAATTCCAATGGGTCAAATCAAAAATTCCTAAATTCATGTATCTAAATTTTCAGTGCCATTGGACAACCACTTGACATTTTTCCTAGTCCAAAATTGACCCTGAAAATTTCCCAAAAAATTTCTAAAATTCACTAAAAATCAGAAAACCAAAATGACCCTCTCCAACACAATTTTTTATACATATAAATCATATTTTTCATAAATTCACATTTCTTCACAACTATACCTGGAAATGTCATGAATGCATGTACAGTCATTTACATGTGCAAAATTCACTATTGTATGCATGAACATGTCAATACAATTTTAAACACTCCTAACCCGTTCCAAATTACTATCTTACTCTTCTCATAGGTGAGGAGATGTTACACCTAAGCCCCATTACACCTTGACTTAAATTTTTTAAAATTTTTACCTCTAGTGTATTTTGTAGTGGCAGAGATACGATGTATTAGTAAGTATATGGTTAAGATTCCTTCTACGCATTGATTTGATAGTTATAACAACTTCCACTATAAATACTTTGAGCAAATTGAGCAAATCTTTTGTGTGAAAATGTTGAGTCCTATTGCACTTGATTTTAAAAAGATTGTCAAGACATCATTTGTGGTGTTTTCTTATGGGAATTTATTCTATGATTATTTGATTATAATAATACTTTGGTTTGATTTTTGAGCCATGAAAATAAGCTGTGATGGAGGAGAGGAGGATATTAATGAATTTAAACTATTAGTTGATTGAGGACAAAAAAAAACCTAAATATGGGACGTTTAATAAGTGCTTACTTGTTCATATTTTTTAGGTTTATATTTAGTGCAATTTGTTTGTTTATTGGAGTGTTTTTTATTATTTCTAGTACTTAAGTTGTCCATATTTTATTTTCAAGTCATAATTTTCTTATTTAGATTAAAATGAGTGAATTTAGACAAGTTTGAAGCATTTTGGAGTTGTTTTAACTATGTTATGAGAATTCATGATAAATACATGGTTGTGTTTGAAGAATTATGGGCATGTTGATTACTTTTTGTGGTACACACTCATGTTTAAGTGACACAGGCTCGTGTTGGTGTTTGATCAGATCATGTTCACATTTTATGCTTGTGTTTATACATTTTATACCTCTAAATTTTCTTTAGAACATATCTTATATTTGACTGATTTATTACCCATAATATGTTTCAAATTTTAAAAGGCAAAATTTAGAGGTAGAAGTAACGAAGAAGTTGGGTAGACATAATTGGAAGACCTAGAATGGCAAAGAGAATGAAGAACAAGCAAGGAGATGAAGTTGGAGTGAATTTCCATTGGTCTAAGTGAATTTCTTGGAGATTAAAAGGGATTTCATCATATTTCCTTTGATTTTTCTATTTTTTGTTAGTTTTGATACTACGTATTATTTGATTAGGAACTAAAACTTGTATGCTACTTAGATAAAATGAACCCTAGGATAGATTATGTGGTGATTTCAATTTAATTTAGTTTATTCTTAAGTTTTATTGAAATTTAATTATATACTTGTTATTTGTTCTTGAACAAATATTGTTGGCATGTTATTCATAACTAATTTCATACAATTGAGATTGAGAAATCTTTTTTGTAAATTGATCTAGCATAATTGAAAAGAGTTACATACAAACCTAGAGATAAGTTGTTATAAATCTTCTGGATTATAATCAAACATAATAACGAAATTTATAAATTAGTTAACGCAATTCTAGAAGTTTTAATTAGAAAGAGAATTTGATCAATCAACCTAGGATTAGTTGTTAATAATGTTGAGAAAGACATTAGCATAATTGAGGAATTTCTATAGTCCAAAGAACTTTAGATTAAATTGATGTGTAAAAACTTAATTACGTGAAAGGTCCTCAGGGATTCAAAATCTGAGTACTGCTATCTTCATCGATTGTTTCTTAGTTTAATTTTTAATCTAGGTAATTAATTGTGTGATTTGTTCTTAGTATTGTTTTAGTTTTGAAATTGATCTCATCATCATCCTAATTTTTTAGTTGGATAATAAGAAAATAGTTACTACTAGTACTCATAGTCTCTGTGTAATCAACACTTGGTATTAAAAAACCTATCCTATAAAAGTGGTACGTGCACTTCTCTAAAAAGATTTATAGGGTAAGAGATTAAAATCATATATCAGAACCCCTTTTTGATTAACTATATTAAGTTTAATTCCAACTTTTCACTTTTTTGAGAATAAAGGTTTCCTTATAAAGTGTCAGGGATAGTATAATACTATAGTCAAGAGAAAGATTAAATTGACTTGTAGACTAGGTGATGAATAGTTTACCCAATTGATTAGTACTTTTTCATTGCCAAATTTGATACAATTAATCTACAGCTAGCTTTGAAACATGAAAAAAAGAGATCTTTTGTTAAAAAAAAACCTACAATGGTGTTAAACCATTTGACAACTCCTCCCTTTAAGATATTTAAAGAAAGGGAAACAAGTACTCCACACTAGAAGAAGCAGAAGACAAAAGTGGAGAGACTAGAATGAGACATTATTTCCTATAACAATAGGCCAAAATGAGTTAGAGAGGAAGGAAAATGAGTAGGATTAAAGGGAGTTAAAGATGAAGAAGATCCTTTAAGGAATAATGATCATTGAGTGATTAAAATCTTAAGAAGGCATATGAAAGAAAGAAGGAAAGTTTTGATGAAAACAACCCCGATAATTACAGTAGAACAATAATAACTAATAAAAAAGTTAGTAGAGTCAATCCTCAGCACTTGACGTTAAAATACATGTTATTTATCTTATTATTAATTTTGACATTATTTGATAATTAGACTTTCAAGATAATGTTAATTAGCTTTAAATTTTAATCAAGATGGGATAGAATATCTTAGATTTGATTGGTTGATTATAACTGGACTTGTATGCTGAAATCTTAAAGCTATCTTGAATAATATTTGGTAGCTAATTCTATGTAGATAGAACTTCATCTAGCAAAGAGTTCTAGGTGAATCACAACTGTATCTAGCAAAGAGTTCTTAGTGAATCATGTGACTATTGAGTTGAGTTGTTCTTTTGTCGTGACTCCTTCTTTGTCTGCAGTGGTCGATAGGTTATGTGTGAGTTGTGGATGCTTTCTATTTGTGCTTTTGTGATTTGGATGGATAATTGATTTGGGTGTGTTGTTGAATTTTGGTTAAGGATCATGTATCTATTGCAATCTTTTTTTTGGAAAAATCACGC
The DNA here is from genome assembly GCA_027478495.1 of Erythroxylum alaternifolium. Lineage (NCBI taxonomy): Eukaryota > Viridiplantae > Streptophyta > Magnoliopsida > Malpighiales > Erythroxylaceae > Erythroxylum > Erythroxylum alaternifolium. The sequence goes on along the minus strand of JANIIA010000007.1, from coordinate 2,260,685 downwards.
AACCTGGGCTGATAGCATGTGTGTTGCATTTCTCTTTATTGTGATTTTGATTTTGGTATTTGCATGAATCAGCTGGACATTTTTATTCTACTTTTCAAAGTTAATTGAGGGTTTTTTTCTTAGACTTGACAACTAGTTTTTCCCTTTGTGTTTGCATGATTTTGTGTGACTTTTGCTGGGTATTTTTCATCTCTCTTTAACGATAATAGTGGGTTGTGGAGCAGGTTGAACACGTTGATTTTTGCAGCTGGGTTTTGTTGATATGTCCGTGAATCTTTAATGGATTTCTTATTGTTTATGGTGTTAGTTTTATGGCTGCTAATTGTGAGTTATGGTGTGAGAAAATTCCATTCTTGGTTGATAGTGTGATGTTTTTTAATGGATTGGGTGGTATGTTTCTAGTGGCTGCCAATAGTGGTGTTGGTGTGCGAAAAATTCCAGCAACCGTCATGAGTTTTGCAACTCTGATGTTTGCAATGTTTCGGTGAAGAAATGTTTATGTTTCTTGGTGAACAACTTTCCAATCTCTCTTTGAAAAAGCTGGAATTATTAGGGAAATTGTTTGTTTCTTGTTTCAAGTGTTTTTATTTACATTCCTTATTGTTTAATCATTTGAGCTATTTATTTTATATCATTACCATTAAATATTGTTCAGAAAATTCTCTGTTGAGATTAGTACGAGGCGGTCATACTATTGGGTGTGATTTACTTTCACGAGCAGTGAGGACAGGGGATAGTGTCAAAGGTTGGTTGAGTCAGCTCTGTAATGCCTTGAGAGAAACTATTATAGTATCACAAGTGAAAGTTGATTAAGTTAGGTGAGGGCCCCACAAATGTAGGCAAGATGTACTAAACTACGCTAAGAAATTTCACTGTTGATTTACATTTGTGCGTTTAATTTTTCTAGTTTTTGATTGTGCTAAAAACGACTGTAGTCAAATCAGAGAGTTTACGAAATTACTATATCTTTTAGATTTTTTAATTGGTATCAGAGAGGGTTACCAAATCAAAACTTGATACGTCAAGTTGGTGCAAATCTGTGTTTTGCAATTATGACTATAAGAGAAGGAGCATCAATCATCAGGCCACTATTGTTAGATGGTTCAAATTATCCAATGTGGAAATCGTGAATGAGAGCATTCATTCAAGCACAAGGAACCAAAGCATAGAACCCAGTTTTAAATGACTGGACACATCCAATGACGACTGATAAAAAGGGAGAAGTAGTATTTAAAGATGTATCTGGGTGGATAAGAGTTGAAGAAGAGAGAGTGCTTGGAAATTTTCAAGCCCTGCATGCCATCTTCAGTGCAATTGATGAAGGTTATTTTGTTATCATATCAGTCTGTGAATCAACGAAAGAAGTGTGGAACACTTTGCAAACTATACATGAGGGATCGAAATCTGTGATAGCTTCGAAACTTTAGATGTTGGTTGTGAGATTTGAAGAGTTGAGGATGGATGAAAGTGAAACTATTGGAGACTTTCATGAGAGACTGTGTGACATAGCAAACCAAGCACATAAACTCAGAAAGAAGTAGTCTAACCTAAAACTGGTTAAGAAGACATTGAGATCATTGCCTCCAAGGTTTATACCGAAAATTGCAGCAATTAAGGAAGTTTATGATATCAATAAATTTTCATTGGAGTTAGTAATTTGAATTCTTACTAATTTTGAGATGAATTTTTTAAGGAACATACAAGAGAGGAATAAAGGATTGGCATTGCAAGCCGCGATTGGTAAATTTGTGAATGACTTTGAAAATGAATTCGATGAAAATGAGGATATGGAGTTATTGAAAAGAATTTTCAGAAAGTGGTTAAAGAAAGCAAAAAAGGATAGACCTGAGTTTAGGCAAAATAATGGGAGTTCATCAAATAGCCACTTCAAATAATAAGCTAAAACTCAAAAGGGCTGAAAGAAAAGTGAAGAAAATTCAATGTCGTGAGTGTTAAGACTTTGGACATGTGTAAGCGGAATGTGCTAATACCTTGAAGAAGAGAAAATGGAAGTCCTATATGAGCAATTGGAGTGAGAATGAATCCAAAAGTGAGTATGGTAGTGAAGAAGAAGTTTCGGGTAGTGCTGCGTTAGTTGCTTTATACAGCAAAAGTCCAGTTGCTTGCTTAACAATAATCAAGAAGGAAGAAACTGATGATGAAAATGTGGATAAATTAGAAAATTCTGAAAAAAAACGCAGACAAATCAGCTCAAAGTCTAACCTCAGATTATGACAATAATGATAGTGGTTCTGTTCAAAAAGGAGAATATCTATGAAGCCTATGAATTAATGTACGCAAAATGGGTGCAAACATGCAAGAAGAATGAAAAGCAAAACAAGGAAAATCTCTCCATAAAGAACATCATTGAAGATCTGAGAAGAAGTTGTTATCTACAATAGATGAACTTGATGAATCAAATTTGAAGCTATTCAGTACAGAAAATGGGATAAGAATGTTAAATAGAGGAACCTAAGAGTTAGAAAAGTTGTTATAAATTGCTAAGATTAAAGGAGACCTTCAAGGCATTAGCTATAAAGGTGAATGTTCTAAGTCAAATGATGAGAAAAATGGTGCAGCCAAATCTGTCCAAGGAGAAACTTCAAGGAGGAAATGAAAATTTATACCTACTTGTCACTTTTGTGGGCTAAACGAGCACATAAGGTCGAATTGTTACAAAATGCTACAAATGATATTTCAACGGGGTCAAAACTGAAAATCTAGACATTCTCTATTAAATTCCAGCGGTAGCCCATGTTACCAAAATATACTTGAGTTAGAAAGGGTCAATTACAAACACAAATACTTAGTGAAGGAAAAATAAGAAATTGTTAGTTGCTCCTAAGAAAACCAATAGGTTGCTTGTAAGGAAGGAATCTCTAATGAAAAAGTTAACGTGGAGAGGAATAAGGCCAGTTTGAATTTCTTCAAGAGGCACAGGGGTTGTGTTCTTTAAAATTTTGAAGTATATTAATGCTGTTTATTAAAACAAAACAAAAGGGTTTGAAAGAGTTATCGTCTAGGCTTTCTGAGTTTTTATTTATGGTTTTTAAGGTTTAGTTTATTGGTTTGTGTGTTTAGATTTTTCCTTACTTGTTGAATAGTATATTTGATGTGAGAATGAGGCTCTCCTTGTTGATTTGAAAGTTTTGCTTTTGAATGTTGATTTATAGAGTTTTGTCAAGAATATGATAATGCTTAATTGAAGATCTATAGGAAGATTTAGATTTTCTATAATTTGGGTTTCTCAAGTTTATCTTGATTTCTCCTTATATTGTGGGCTGTATGAATTTGGGCAATTTGCAATCATATGGTTTATGTGAGGAAGATATTGATTAAGTTTGATTATGATTCATTGAATGCATTTTTGGGGTTTCTGAATTTAATTGGTCACATCGGATTGCTTTGATGTAAGTAATGATATGTTGGCTAGTGCTTTGACTGGTGGTAAATTGTCATCTTAGTGTGCTTATGATTCTTTTGGTGCACTTACTGCTTCTTTATTCGCTAAGATTGATCGCATTGAAGTCATTCTTTGATTTGGCACTGTTTTATCCCAAGGGAAAGATATAGGATTTTTTTTTTAGTGTTCAATTGAAGTCTAGATTTGACTATTAGTCTTATTTTTTTGGCATCTTTTGTTCCAAGGGGGGAAAATTATGTTGCTTTTTTGGTATTGTCGAATAATTAACTAATTAAGGGGGAGTTCTTTTATGGTCTACGAGCTCAATGTTATATGTCCAAGTATCACCTTTGGGGGGAGTTTTAACATATGTGACAAATAATGCCAAAAAGGAGGAGTTTGTTAAGATACATGTTATATATCTTATTATTAATTTTGACATTATTTGATAATTGGACTTTCAAGATAATGTTAATGAGCTTCAAATTCTAATCAATCTTGGATTTGATTAGTTGATTATAGCTGGACTTGAAGGTTGAAATCTTAAAGCTATCTTGGATAATATTTGGTAGCTAATTGTATGTAGATAGAACTTTATCTAGCAAAGAGTTTTAAGTGAATCATGTGACTATTGAGTTGAGTTGTTCTTCTGTCATGACTCCTTCTTTGTCTTTAATGGTCGATGGGTTATGTGTGGGATGTGGTTTCTTCCTATTTGTGCTTGCGTGATTTGGATGGATAATTGATGTAGGTGTGTTACTGAATTTTTGGTTAAGGATCACGTATCCGTTGCAATCTTTTTTTTTGGAAAAATCACATAACCTGGGTTGATAGCATGTGTGTTGCATTTCCCTTCACTATGATTTTGATTTCGGTATTTGCGTAAATCAACTGGGCATTTTTATTCTACTCTTCAACGTTAATTGAGTGTTTTTTTCTTAGACTTGGCAGATAGTTTTTCTCTTTATGTTTGAATGATTTTGTGTGACTTTTGCTGAGTATTCTCCATCTCTATTTAACAATAGCAGTGGGTTGTGGAGCAGGTTGAAAGCATTGTTTTTTGCAGCTTGGTTTTGCCAATGTAGGCGTAATCTTTGATGGCTTTCTTATTATTTATAAAGTTAGTTTCATGGCTGCTAATTGTGAATTGTAGTGTGAGAAAATTCCAAAAGTTGCAGCTGTCATTTTTGGTTGATAGTGTGATGTTCGTTGAGTGGATTGAGTGTTGATTGGGTACGTTTCTGGTGGCTATCGATGGTGGTGTTGGTGTGCAAAAAGTTCCAACAACCGTTGTGAATTTTGTAGCTTTGATGTTTACAACATTTCGGTGAATAAACATTTATGTTTCTTGGTGAACAACTTCTAATCTCTCTTTGAAGAAGCTAGAATTATTAGGAAAGTTTGTTTCTTGTTTCAAGTGCTTTTATTTACGTTCTTTATTGTTTAATCACTTGAGTTATTTATTTCGTATAATTAACATTAAACATTATTAAGAAAATTCTCTGTTGATATTAGTACAAGGTGATCGTATTATTGGATGTGATTTACTTTCACAGATCGTGAGGACAAAGGATAGTGTCAAGGATTGAGTAAGTCAGCTCTATAATGCCTTGAGTAAAACTATTGTTGTATCACAAGTGAAAGTTGATTAAGCTATATAAGGCTCCCGCAAACGTAGGCAAGGTGTGTCAAACTATGTTAATAAATTTTGCTGTTGATTTACATCTATGCATTTAATTTTTTGATTTTTGATTATGTTAGAAATGACTGTCGTCAAATCGGGGAGTTTGCTAAATTACTACATCTTTCAAATTTTTCACTTGAGAATCAAGAAAAAAACTTAAGTAAAGGATAATATAATGAAAGATGAACTAAATAAAAAAGGTAATGATTTTAAAACTGAACCAAACTGACTGGTTCAATTGGAATAATATAAACTGGTTAGATTGTCATTCTAGTTTGTGCTCATAACTTGTATAAGAAAAAATCGACCAGTTAACTAATAAACTCAACTGTCGGATTCTTTAAAAAGCAGCCCAATTTTAAAAAAATGATAAGTTACAATTATGTGGGACCACCATCTTTAATAACGTGGAACCCATATGAACAACTAAGTTTGTTACTCCTTTCGGCAATTGAACTAGGGATGGCAATTTCAGCATGGCCCGTTTTTGGCCCGGGTTTGGGGGGACCATGGGTGGGCCACGGGTCGACCATGGTCGGTCCGATATCGTTTTGTCCAAAACGACGTGGTTTTGTAATTTTTTTAATTTAAAAAATATAGACAGGCTGGATTTAGCCTGGCCTGGACGTGGCCCGCTGGGCCACTAGCCGACCACGGGCCATCCGGCCCGCGACTCGCAGTAAATGTTGGCCCGGCCCTGGTCCGGTCCATTGACATCCATAAATTAAAGCACACATACCAACCCATGTTTATTCTTTTTATTGTCAATCTTTAACTTTGAGATTTAACTGTATGAACCATTGATTGAAAGAAGGTGAAGACTTTTCATAGGTAGTCCAATGTTATAAATACCGTATCAAATTTGGTATTAGATTGAGTTTTGATATAATATTATATCGATATCGGTTAATACTAGGTACTATTTTGAGTAATTTTTTAAATTTATAAAATAGTCCTTGAATTTTTTTTAAAATTGCAAAATAGTTCTAAATTTTTAACCATGTCTCCAAAAATTAAAATAATAAGTAATAATCACAATTAATATGAAATAACAATAATTTTCACATATTTCACATATAAATAATAACTATAATTTATATGAAAAAGACAATCATTATCATATAAATATAAAATTAGGAACAATATAAAATATTTAAATATTACAATTTCAATTTTCATTATATGATAAATAATAATTATATCAAAACATCCAAAAAAAATAATAAATATCCTTAAAATTAAACTCCCCGATAATTTACAAGTTATGATTTACATCAAGAGCTCGTGATAAGTAAACAACCAAGTAGAATTGAGACATGAAACAAAACATATATTATTTAATTTGCTATCAATTAAATATATTATATATTTAATTAATTAAAATTAATCATTAATAAAATTATAAATATCTTAATTTAATTTATAAAATTAATTTAATAATTATTAATAAATATAATCAATTTTAAAATTATTTTTAAAATATATATTTCAAATAAAATTTGATTTAATAATTAAAAATATATAAAATAAATATAAATTTATATATAATAATTTTTAAATTATTTATTTTTAGGAATAAAATACTTTTATTAATAAATATTATATAAAAGATTAAAATAAATTTAAATAAAATAATTTATTTTAATTTTTATTTAATGTATAATAATAATAATTAGCAACAAAATAGTTACTTTATTTTAAAAATAAAAATTCAAAAAATCACAATAAAAATTTAACTAAATAACAAATTAAAAAAACTTTGAAAAAAAGAGGGAGTGGGGAGAGAGAGAGGCAGGAAGGTTAAATTTTTAAAAAAAATTAAAAATTTTACAATTTAGTCCTTATATTTTTTAAAATTTTTGGTATCAACCAGTATTTAAACCCGGTACTATATACCCTTATTTCGTATCAACCAGTGGCCGTTACGGTACAAGATCCATCAGCTGGGTAGATCTCATAAACTTTTTTGAATTTTCAATGAATTTTTGTTCTTTTTAACTGTCTCACATAATCTACCTAATAAAATTTATATTTCAAAATTTATATTCTTGATTTATCTTTTTATATTTTAATTAAAATTAAAATTTTATTTTTTAAAATACTAAATTTATTTAATCTCACTAATAAATTTTATTTGTCAAAATTTAGGTTTTTTATTTTTCTCCTTATATTTTAATTGAAAATTTTTTAATTATTATTGTTAGAAACTAATTATTATTTTTATAATGAATTTGTTTAATAAATTAAATTATTAATTAGTATATATAAGTAATTTTGTTTAAAATAATATTTAAATTATAAAGTAGAATTTTTAAAGTACATTAAAAACGAAGTTACAATAAAGTTATAGCTCTTTCTGTTGACTTTATTTAAATATACTTCAATTTTTATAAGGCTTTAAATAAATGATGATTTAGAAATATTATTATTTTTATTATAAATTTATGTTATATTCAATTTTAGTTTAAATTATTAGATTTATTATATGTTAATAGGCATTACTAGTGTCTTTTATTTCAATAACATATTTTATTTTATACTACATTTGAACCTTATTAGCATTAAAATCCAAGCCTAGTAATTCAAAGATACACTTGTTTAGTTGTGCCATACTTGTGAAATGAAACCTTCCACTTAACTTATTCTTACTTTGTGCTCGTTCATCTCATTCATATATTTTTTTTTGAATTCTACGTAAATATATAAATGAGATGAGATAAAATGGAATAAAATAGAAACAAGATGATTAGAAGAGGGCTCTATTCCATAGTTGTTTACTAAAAGATCCGACACGTATGCTTAAAAGCTGGACCTTGGAAAGCGTAACGCAAAGTAGACAAGTGCAAGCCCACTGCATAGTGATAATACAATGTAGGCTGTTATATAACAAAAGATGAGCCTTCTCGGCCCAAACGGCTTGATCTATCTATTCCAATATAGTAGTGGCTAAGAAAATTTTCATTTTCACCTGCATTAGCAGTTCAACTTGGCAGATGGGGTTGGTATGTTTTCTGCCAACCCCTAAGCATCTAGAACAAAGAAAAAGAGGAAATTGGTGGTAATGATGGTGGAGGTTTGACCTTTTTAAATTAAACCTGAACCGTGTCCCCACCTGTAATTGAATAAAGTGAAAGCTGTAATCATGTCTGCAAAGGAAAAACTGTGGAAGGTTTTAGTGTGAAAAGACATGGCGATTGGAGTCTACACTTACCTGGATTGAAATTTACACCAACCCCATGAACGGTAATGATTGTGCATGTTCACATGCTTATTAGCCCTAGTTGCCTTCATATGAAGCCTTGTCAAAGACTTGTGTTTCTTCCTTTTTTTCTTTTTTACTTAAATATGGTCATTATACCAACTTGCATACGCATGGTGTACAATAGCATCATGATCCGTCACTACTACAAATGCCTTTTTGAATTATAAATTTGTCAATGTAGCTTATATTCTGATTAATTTTCAGTTACTCGAGTTTAAACTTACTTAGATTGGCTACTTGCTTTTACCTCCAAATAATTAGCTTATTGGAGATAATCACAAAATGAGCTTGTATTCCTGAGAATGTATCACTTTACTTACCATGCAAGGGCATTGTTAAGCAAGTTGTATATTATAGGCAAATATGAGTATGATGAAAGATGCCATTAGCCCTTTTATTTTAGTCTTTCAATTGTTAATTCTTCAATTTCAATAACTATTTAATATTACTACTTTTATTAATGAATATGACAAAATCTTATAAAATAACATCACCCAGTAAAAATCTTATTGAAGCATGGAGTCTGAAAAGGTCTAATAATACGTAGTCTTATCCTTAACTAGTAGAGAGACATGACAAAATCTTACAAAATATTAATTTGTAAATTACATAAAAAATTTATTAGTAAATGTTAATAAAAATTAGAGTAAAGCTATTAACAAAATTGAATGAAAAAGATCTAATTCTTGAAAATTTAAAATTAAAATTAAAATACTAAAAGTATGTCTATATTCTTCCTTTGGTATCATCTATTTTAGCAATACAGAAACAGATAAGGATAGAGACTAAACCAGGCACCAAAATGATGGAACTACGTATCATACAGTTGGAACGTGATGTGTCAGACTGATTTAGAAACCATGCTCTAATTAAATTGGAGTTTGTCCTTCCCACCCAACAATACGAGTGGTGTACGTTTGCGTATGCTTAATACTTACTTCCATTGTCACTTTTTTCTTATTGCTGAATGTTGGCGCACACATTGTCGCGCTTACTCAGCACGATAATTTGCATGAAAATCAATTATATGATTTATAAAAAATTTTTAAAAAAGTTTTATTTTAAAGATTAAATATCTTTTTTTATTACTATATTTTTCATTCTTTTCTTATTTCTTTCTTTTTGTGTTAACTATCTAACTATGTTTAATTGAGCGTAAGCTTTTTAATGGAATAAAATAAAATATTTTATAATGAAATGAAATGTAAAAGAATATAGTATTAGAAAATTATTCTTTTGAAAAGATAAAAAAGTTCATAATGTAATATAGTAAAAAGTTATTTATCATTTTACATTTTATTATAAACTTTTAAAATTGTATATTTCTCATTTTTATTATTTATAAAAAAATGAGATAAAAGAAGAGAAAAACTTACCTCCTAAACGATAGAATAATATTACATCCAATTCTGTTATGTCGATATACTCCAACCAAACAAATTCTTACTATAATTTTTCTTTATTTGTGTTGAACTTCTCATCCGCTGTTGGCGGGACAACAACACGACTTTGAAGCATCAGTCGGTGAGTGAGTGTACGGTATTTCAAAAAGAGAAGACTAAACTCCCAAGCATTTAAATATTAGGATCAAAAACAACAAAGTATCGCATTATTAACAATAAAATCGACCTTAAGTTATAATTATACTACAAATTTTAGAAAGCCATGCGGTTAGACATTAAAGTAATATACTTAGTTACTAATCAAGCTAATTAATATTATTATGGATTCTTTAAGAAGTAGTAATAGATACCTCACTACACTTAATGGGAAGAAATCACCCTAATAATAAAGATGAGTTATGATCTTTGAAGTATCCACATTTTGACTACGTGCGTATTTGGTTTAATTTTTAGAGAATGAAAAAGTACTTTTTTTCATCGCAAAAATTATTTTTAAAAAATGAGTATTTGATCATAAAATTTAAAAGTATTTTTAATAGAAATAGCTTTTGTAAAATTAAAATATAACTTTTTAAAAAATTTAAACTTAAAATCTCTTAAAAAAATTTTATTGACAAAAACTCTACTGATATAAACATATCTAAAAATACACTACATTGAATTAAAAAATTCGTCTTCAGTTCAAAAATTTTAATAGCTACTAAGATAGGTGTAACGTGGCAATGACCCACCTAAGCCACGTGTTCGGTGGACGATAGACGTTGCCAAGTCGCTTTCACCTGCCATTAGTCCATACGAAAAGACTCTTCATCCCTTTAAAATAATATAAACCAACGAACGTGCCTGGGCCAATTTTGATTTGCTGATCTGAGGTCCTAACTGCCTTATCAAAGACACTCAGATTGCTCTTAATTTTTTTTCTATAATAATTTAAAATTTGAATCAAACGGCTCCAGTTTCGTTTGAAACCCATAATCAACGGTCCACAGGACAAGAGAATCCTGTAAAGCAGGAGTAAATATTCGCATAGCTTTCACTTGGGAGAGACGCCTCCACCAGTTCAGCCAATCAAAGGTCGATGCGGCCCAACCTTGTGGGCCCATATCGTTGACAAGTAGGGGATATCATGCCACGTCAGATTTTGTGGATGTTTATATTTTGTTCGCTTATTGTGAAATTTCCGGCGAGCTTTGCGGTTGGAAATTATTCTTCTTCTTTTAGTTTGCGAGAAAAAATGCAAAACAAAAGATGAAGTGGGCCATCAGTTGCCTTAACGAAGTTTGATTTATGGGGCAAAAGCATGTGATGTCTCATGAGACGTTTAGGTCCGACTTTTAATCAATTAAATACTTTACAATATTTTATATCTAAAAAATATAAATGAATATGTACTTGCGCATAATGTTAAGAAACATATAATGTACGTTAACAAAACAAACAAAGATGTGAGAACAAAATTGGTTAAAGATATTAATTACACAGTAAAAGATTAGAGATTTAAAAGACATATTCAGTACATACATTATTTTGTGTTGTCGTACCTTTTTATATTGTTCTTTATTGGTTATTTGTTATTTTTTTGCATTTAATTTTTTAGTAACTTTTTTAAATATGTTTGCACATTCCTTTATAGTCTTATAATATCGTTATGCTGTATTATATGTGGGTCTATTAGAACAGTTTTTTTATTATATAAGAGTAAAGTTGTGCATTAATGAATTTCTCTAAATTTAATGTTTCATTAAAATTTTAATTAAGTGTTGATAATGATTATAGACCTTAAAAGATTAGGGATTAAATATTTCATAGTGGGGAGAAAAGGTGACGAGAAATGTTGGATGTTGTCACTTAAAAGCGAAAAATAAGATCTCAACTTCCAATTTGATCTGAAAATATTTTATGTTGATACGATATAATGCTTTAACATTTGCTTGGCAACTACGTTGAGCAAAAGCCATGGCCCATAAAATCTAAGAACTTATTCTGCGGATAAAAAGAAGTAACTTTACAAGGCAGCTAGCGGTTTCTATTCCCTAGCGTCTAGCCCTTCGCTCTTCAGTTCTCCTTAATATGATACTCCGTAAAATTACGCATAACCCGTAATATAAATTACTCTTATCCTTAGACTGTTTACGCAACTAAAATGATACGTTTGTTCTTAGTTAATACTTGACAAATGAAAGAGAGTTCTCATTATTTTAAATAAAAATTTCCAATGTGCCCCAATAAAAAACATGTTTTTCTAAGAAAAATTACAACGAATCTATATTCATCACAAGAAGTATGCAATATTTTAAAACTGAATCAGAAGTTAAACCAATAAGGCAAGATGTTTAACCGATATTAAATTATCATAAAATAGGTTAAATAATCTATAAAATTAAAAAATTTGAAATATGATTGAAAGAAGTTGTTCTTAAAATCAAACAATTTAAAGTTTAATTTTAAAAAATTGTTAAATAAAAATTAATTGATTTATTTTAATTTATAAGAACTTATTAATTTATAAAATTGGCCAACTATTAATAAATTGATTTGTTTTTAATAACAAAAATTATTTAAATAAATCAAACTGAAAAATTAAAAATTGATTAAAAAAGTTGAATAGTTTAAAAATTTTTAGGATTAAACTAGTTGAATTAGTTAATCGTTGGTTTTTTTTAATAAGCCACAATTGATGTAACTAACTGATATCTGAATAAAAAGTTTGTCGTTAACTAGGTTTGTTTAAGTATCCACATTTAAACATATATCAAATAAGTCATACAGTTTACCAAAATTAAAAACGAAAAAGAAGAACCATATACATGGTTAATTCGTTATATGCCAAAGTCAATGTCGGTGTTTTGTCATTGGTTGCCCGTAATCTTTTCTTGGTTGATTTAGGCTTCATGACAAGTTGTACACTTTTCGTTCTAGCATTAGACCAGTGATTAATGATATGGACTTGTTTAGGGCACTGACATGGTCTAAAGCAAAATTTCTATGTTATAACAAATGTCTCAGGATGATAGGCTATTTCCTTCCCTTCTCCCAAGTATGAGGGGAACCTAGAAGCCATAAATGCCTGGTATTGGTTGATGTGACCTCTTTTGCTACATTTATAATAAAATTAGTCATTTCCACAAACAATGAAAAGGAGTAGCAGAACGTTGAACTTCTTCGCCTTTGATTTTAGTTCAGCTTTTTTTGACTGAATCTGAAGTTCTAAGTTGTAGTGCCAGTCTACTACCTCCAATTAGGCCACACATAACGGCCAAAACTAACTGTACAGAGAGGGAATCCCGTAAAACCAGAAATCACGAAGCTCCACCAAGTTAGACCCCACATGTTTAGTTTAATCACGCCCATTTAACCCGGCTTTATCATCTTTATATATACCCCCCACCTCTTTCCCGTTCTTAGTCCTCCTCAATCACCTTCCACTTTCCATTTTAAAGAAGAGGACTTAATGGCAACCACTTCATTGTGTCTTCTCTTCCTCTTCTGTTTCTTCCTAGTCCCTGCCCTCATTGAATCATCATCCCCTGTTCATCAGGACCCAGAACTGGTCGTACAAGAATTGCAGAGGTAAGTGACTAAAGTGGCATAATGCAACTATAGTTAGTGTCGTACATTAGAGCATAAATGTGAGTTTTATGTGTGTTTTTCTTGGACAGGGCTGTCAATGCCTCGAGGAGGAAACTAGGGTATCTATCATGTGGAACAGGCAACCCCATTGACGACTGCTGGAGGTGCGACCCAAACTGGGAGAAGAACCGCCAGAGACTCGCTGATTGTGCAATAGGTTTCGGCAAGAACGCCATTGGTGGACGTGACGGCAGGATTTACGTGGTCACAGACTCCGGTGACGATGATCCTGTGACCCCTAAGCCGGGGACTCTCCGACATGCCGTTATACAGGACGAGCCATTATGGATCATCTTTGCTCGTGACATGACGATTCAGCTAAAGGAGGAGCTGATCATGAACTCGTTCAAGACAATTGACGGTAGAGGTGCTAGTGTCCACATTTCAGGTGGTCCATGCATTACTATACAATATGTGACCAACATTATTATTCATGGACTGCATATACATGACTGCAAACAAGGAGGCAACACTTATGTGAGGGACTCCCCACGGCACTATGGGTGGAGGACTATATCGGACGGTGATGGCGTGTCCATCTTTGGTGGGAGTCACGTGTGGGTGGACCATTGCTCCCTCTCTAATTGCAATGATGGGCTGATCGATGCCATCCATGGGTCCAGCGCCATCACGATTTCAAACAATTTCATGACACACCATGATAAAGTAATGTTGTTGGGTCACAGTGATTCCTATACTCAAGACAAGAACATGCAAGTCACTATAGCCTTCAATCACTTTGGTGAAGGTCTTGTTCAAAGAATGCCAAGGTAAATTCAAAACATTTTACCTGTACCCAAGGGCACCATGACCTTTGAAGAATAATTATTTATTATTTAAATAACTAACCAACCTATTTCTTTACACTTTCTTTCAGATGTAGACTTGGGTATTTCCATGTAGTCAACAATGACTACACTCATTGGGAAATGTATGCCATTGGTGGTAGTGCCGCACCAACCATCAATAGCCAGGGAAACAGATTTGTTGCACCTGACGACCGATTCAGCAAAGAGGTTAGTTAGGATCCAACTGAATTAACTAACTCCTTTCCACAAAATCTGTGTTTCTGTTTAACACAATATCCTTCCTAATAATGCATGCAGGTGACCAAGTATGAAGATGCACCAGAAAGTGAGTGGAGGCGCTGGAATTGGAGGTCTGAAGGAGACCTAATGGTGAATGGAGCATTTTTCACAGCTTCAGGTGCAGGAGCCTCTTCAAGCTATGCTAAAGCTTCAAGCTTGAGTGCTAGACCGTCTTCACTTGTGGGTTCCATGACGATTGGTGCTGGTGTACTCTCCTGCAAGAAAGGGTCTCGGTGTTGACGATTGTAACCTTTGACCGTTCAACCATTTTGTGAAATGGTCCAAGTTAAAAAAAAAGAAAAAAATTGAACAAAAGTGATGAAAGTAGAAAAATGTCTACGTCTAGGGTACTAGTTTTCTTCTGGCTTTATCCTCGCTCCTCATTTTTATTCTTTTTCCAAAAAATTGTCGTCTACTTTTTATCTTCTTGTTTGCTTGGTTGTATTTAACTTCGATGGTCACAACCTCGGCCTGTTACTCTTAGAACCATTTGGAGATTCCTTTGCCGAATCTTGATGGGCTTAGAGAAAGCAAGTGCAGAAGTGTTGATTAATATAGTATATGATTTCTTACTTACATTGTAGGCCTCTCTTTGTCCCTTTTCTCCATCTTTCTCTACGTGTATTATACATGTTACAACGAAAGGACAAAAGGATAGAAGGAGAAACAGCAGGGGAAGTCGACAGAGAAGAATGAATAGTTTTACCTATTTAAGTGGTGGAGTTATTGCATTTGACTATGAAAGTTCAACCACCAACTATAATTAGTAAGAGGAAAATGAATGGAGCATTAGAGAAATCAACATCATGTCCTTATTATATCTTTAAACAGCAGAATTAAAATTTCACGCAAAACATTTCCCTCTCTTAGAAAAGCTTTAACTTAGGAGGACATGGACGTCTGATTTGATTAGGCAAAGGCGGGAGAGGAGAGGAGAGGATCCCGAGCACAGGCTTGGAAATTCTTGTTATCTTTGTCAAAGCTGCACTTGCATTCAACAAAAAGTGTCCTCCAGTCCTCCTTTATTTATTACACTCCAAACGCAAGCATCTCGCACATGCAAAGGCACTATTATGAAGATATCTCCTCACGTGGCTTTCTCTGCAGCTGATGCTAAGAATGCTATGCAGGAACTACACTACAAACCTTTGGTCGCTATTGACCAGCATTAGCGTCACTGTTTTGTCTGGTTTCTTTTCTTATTTGTTATTGCAAGAATAATGGCGGGTCGGCCCTTACCAGTGTTTAACTGGAACGACATACTTTTGCCCGTCCCTTTAAAACTTTATATATTTTCGGTCCCGATTGATTTATAAATAATGTAATCAATATTAATTATAAAGACGGACTATATAACTTTCAAACATTTCATCATTATTATCATCAACATTTAGTTGAAATTCTTCACAATCATGAAATCTGAGAATATTTGATAGGATGTAATCTTACCCTTATATTATAGAGTTGTTTACTTACAAAAAAATATAAAAGTATCCATAAAAATAAATAAAACAAGCAAACATAAAATTGTAATAAACACAAATAAATACAAAAATATAAAAATACAATTAAAATTGAATTGAAATGTATACTGAACTATTATGTACTGCTTATAATTTATTTATATGTACTTGAAAAGTACTTGTGCTGTGTTCCTGTTGCGGAAAAAAAAGGTCCTGCCGTTGTGCATATTAAAATCTTCAACTGTAGGCAATACACTTGTGCCATGTGAAAGCCAACAGATGGGCTCAGTTTGAGAGTCATCGGAATCATCTTGAAGATAAACCTGGTCCATCGAGCTTTCTTGCCACTGATCTATTTGTGTGATCCAAAAGTGCTCGCATGTCACGTCTCTGACCTGAGTCTCGATAAAAGGGTCCTGATTCGTATAATGAGGTTCATTTTCACACCCAATAGGGTCCCCTTAAACTGTTGAAGACTCCACAGGCGGATGGGTTTCACGACAGTTGCTCGTGTATATGTAATCTCTTTTTGTATGACTGTTGAAGTTAGTTAATGCAACTCTTTTCTGGCGCACATAAGAACACGCCCCTGTCTATCCATCTATCTCTGGCATGTGATGGTAAGCAGCTTGGAGTAGATTTTTGGCAGTGAAGACGACAGAAACACGGCATGGCATGTGACTTTTATCAAAATGTGTTTCCACAAGTCGTATGTGAAAATCATGTTTTTTAAGAAATAAGATGGATATATGTGGAGAATATGGCTTAGTGTTATCCTTAGTTATGGAAGGTGTCTAAAGCATGTGGCAGACATTTAGAGAAACTAAGCTGACTGCTGACCAAAATGGATTTAGTCATGAAAGTTATCGACCCACCTAAGACGAAGTTAGCCTTCCATTTCAATACAAACTCGATCATGGACAAAGCTAATACAAAATCGGACACATGCATGTTACCGGACTCTCTTTTACTGTTATCAGATGTCTTATTGTGCTTAACATATGTAATCACGAGTCAAGTAGACTCTTGTACTCCATAGCAAAAAGATTCACCTTAGGTTGAATTACCTCGATTAGGGATCGTGTTTCTAATGGTATCTGCATTGGACTATGTTAAGATATAGTTGATTATACCTTATTATTTAATTTTGGATATTATTTGATAATTAAACCTAGTTATGTTTTCAAGACAAGTGTAAAAAGTTTAAAATCTTAATTAAGATAATATTTAGTATGTATATCCTATTGTGGGATAATGGTCTTCTTTTAGAATTTTAACTTGATTATTGTAGCTGGATATTTAAGGATTATTGTCAGTATTCTGTAACTAATGGTGTTAAGATTATTTGGTGAGTTGCAGATTTTTGTGTGAAGGATTGCATATTTGTTGCAACATTTTCTGCCTGATTATGCAACCTAGGATGAATAGGTGTGGGTTGCGTTTTTCTTTGGTGAGTGTCGTTGATTGTGGTGTAGTGCAGCTTTGATTTTCTCACTGGGTTTTTGCGTGTTTTTTGGCTGGTTGAATCATTGTTATATCATTCTTAGTCATTGACTGTCTTGCTTGAGATTCTTGGGATTCTTAACCCAATACTTTATGCTCTTAAGTTTAAAACACAGTTTAAACAACATATATAGAGTGGAGGAACATAATGCTTGATCTGATGTCGCCACCATCTACGATAGCTTAAACACCTACGGACTTCAGACGGTGGCTATGTTACGTAATCAATAAATGCTCACATAAATCTCACAGTGGAATTGGTATCCAAAAATTCCAGCAGCTGACTACTGAAGTACTCTTGGTGAACAACTTTCAGATATGTCTTTAAAGGAGTTGAATCTATTAGGAAAGTTATTCCATTTTATCTAAAGCGTATTCATTTACGTCTTTGTTTTTTTTTTATTTGAGTTATTTAATTGTTGTCTTTATCATTAAAAGTTGTTAAGAAAATCCTCTGTTGAGGTTAGTACGAGATAGTTGTACTATTAGGAGTGAAATACTTACACAAGTTGTGAAGACAAGGAATAGTGTCAAGGGTTGAGATGTATCGACTCAGTAAAGCCTTATATAAAAACTATTATTATTAGTGAAAGTATTTAGCTGGGTGAGGGTCCCGCAAAGATAGACAAGGTGTGTTGAACTGTGTTACTAAATTTTGGTGTTGATTTTTGATTTGTGTTTGTGCGTTTAAATTTTTTTGTTTTTTATTGTGCTAAAAAAACTATGGCCAAATTAAAAATTTTGTGAAACTACATCTTTTAGATTTTCAATTGGTATTAGAGTAGGTCATCAAATCAGAACTTGGTATGTCAAGTTGGTGCAGATCTGTGTTTTTCAATTATGGCTATAAGAGAATGGGCATTAATCATCAGGCCACAACTCGGTTTTAAATAGCTAAACACATCCAGTGATGACTAATAAAAAGGGAGAAGTAGTGCTTAAAGATGCATTTGAGTGGACAAGCGTTGAAGAAGAGAAAACGCTTGGAAATTTTTAAGCCTTGCACACCATCTTCAGTGCAGTTGATGAAGGTTACTTTGCTGTGATATTAACCTATGAATTGGAAAAAGAAGTGTGAGATACTTTGCAAACTATACATAAGGGATCGAAATCTGTGATAGCCTCAAAACTTCAGATGTTGGTTGTGAGATTTGAAGAGTTGAAGATGGATGAGAGTGAAACAATTAGAGACTTCCATGAGAGATTGCGGGACATATTAAACTAAGCACATCAACTTAGGAAGAAATACTTTAACCTGAAACTGGTTAAGAAGACATTGAGACCGTTGCCTCCAATGTTCATACCAAAAATTGCAGCAATTAAGGAAGCTCATGATATCAATAAATTGTCATTGGATAAGGTAATTGGAATTCTTACCAATTTTGAAATGAATTTGTTAAGGGGCAAACAGGAGAGGAACAAAGGATTGGCATTGCAAGTCAAGATTGGTAAAGTCGTGAATGACTTCGAAGATAAATACGATGAGGATGAGGATATGGAGTTATTGACAAAAAATTTTAGCAAGTGGTTAAAGAAAATGAAGAAGGATAAATATGATTTTAGGCAAAATAGTGGGAGCTCATCAAATAGTAAGTTCAAACAACAAGCTAAAACTTAAAAAGGTGAAAGAAAAGTGAAGAAAATTCAATGTCATGAATGTCAAGGCTTTGGACATATGGAAGGGGAATGTGCTTGCACTTTGAAGAAGAGAAAATGAAAGTCCTATACATGCACTTAAAGTGAGAATGAATCTAGAAGTGAGTATGGTAGTGAAGAAGAATTTGTGAGTAGTGCTGCGTTGGTTGCTTTATACAGCAAAAGTCTAGTTGCTTGCTTAATAGCAACCAAGAAGGAAGAAACTAATGATAAAAACATGGATAAATAAGAAAATTTTGGGAAAAACGCAGATGAATCAACTCAAAGTCTAACCTCAAATAATGACAATGATGACAACAATTTAAATGACAAAAAGGAGGATATCTATGAAGCCTATGAATTAATGTATGCAAAATGGGTGCAAACATGTAAGAAGAATGAGAAGTTGAAGAAGGAAAACTCTACCATAAAGAACATCATTCAAGATCTTGAGAAGAAGTTGTTATCTACTATAAACGAGCTAAATGAAACAAAGTGAAAGCTAGTCAGTACGAAAAAAGGTATAAGAATGATAAATGGAGGCATCAAAAAGTTAGAAAAGTTGATAGAAATTGGTAAGATTAAAGGAGAACTTCAAGGCATTGGCTATAAAGGTGAATGTTCTAAGTCGAATGATGAGAAAAATGCTACGACCAAAACTTTACAAGGAGAAACTTTAATGAGGAAACGAAAATTCATACCTACTTGTCACTTTTGTGGGGTAAACGAGCATATAAGGCTGAATTGTTACGAGTTGCTACAAATGATATTTCAACGAGGTGAAAACTGAAAATTTAGACATTCTTCATTAAATTTTCCAACTGCAGTCCACGTTACCAAAAAATACTTGGGTTAAAAGGGATCAATTAAAAACACAAATACGTGGTGAAGGAAAAAAAAAGAAATTGTCTAGATTCATAGTTAGTTGTTGCTGGTAAAGAAACTGTTCAAATAAAAGACCGATTAGTTGCTTATGAGGGAGGAATTAACCAGACATCTGATGACATGATTAATGTGGCGAGGAATAAGGTTAGGTGATAGGAGTCCAGCAGATGAAGCAGCTACGGTGTCGAGCCCAGTCTTGCGCAGGAGTTCTCGAACTGGCAGAGTCCCAGCCCGTTTGAAGGATTATGTTTAGTTATTAATTAATTAATTATCTTTAGTTTGTGATTTTTATTGTTTTACGGTATTACGTTTAAAACACCAATTTTGTGAACTTTTATGGGCTTATTATGAAAAATACATTGCAGACTTCTATTTTCTTCCACAAACCCTAACTCTTTATTCTTTCCTTTCACCGGCGACCCTCTCCCTCCAACAGCCGGCTATTCTGACGTGCCGTCGTCCTCTACGGTGTAGAACTTCGCGGTAAGTTCTTATCATTAGGTTTGAATTTTTTCAAGGGACACAGGGTCTGTGTTCTTTAAATTTTTGAAGTATATTGATGTTGTCTATTAAAAAAATGGTTTGAAGGAGTTATATAGACTTTCTGAGTTTTTGATTTATGGGTCTTATAAGGTTCAGGTGATTGGTATGTGTTTGGAATTTTCCTTACTTATTGAATAGTATTTTTGATGTGAGATGAGGTTCTCCTTGATGATTTGAAAGTTTTGCTTTTGAATGTTGATTTACGGTGTTATGTTGAGAAAATATTGATTCTTGTTTGGAGACCTATAGGAAGATTCGAGTTTTCTATGATTCAAGTTTTTCAAGTTTTATCTTGGTTTCTCTCTATACCGTAGGCTGTACGAGTTGAGCAATATGCTTTCATATTGTTTTGTTCTAATGGGGAGATATATGATTGTTTTTGGTGATTTTTCAATTTAGGGGGAGATTTCAAGGTATTTCCGTGACTATTAGTCTTGCTTTCTGGCATCTTTTTGTCCCAAGGGGGAGAATGGATGATGTACTAGCTATGAATATTGTGTTTATTTAAAGAACTTGGCTGTTTTTGTTAACTTTGGATTATTGTTTATTCAGATATTTGCCAAGTGCGTATTTGGAAGGCATTTAGAACCTCATGTTTGATTAAGGGGGAGTTTCCTTGTGGTTTGTGAATTCGATGTTATATGTTCAATTATCTCCTTTAGGGGGAGTTTCAAATATATGACAAATAATGCTAAAAGGGGGGAGATTGGTAAGATATAGGTGATTATATCTTATTATTTAATTTTGGATATTATTTGATAATTGGACCTAGTTGTGTTTATGTGGGACTCTTTCAAGAAAGTTTGAGAAATTTAAAATCCTAATTAAGATGGTATTTAGTATAAATATCCTATTGTGGGAAAATGGTGATCTTCTGGAATTTTAACTTAATTATAGTAGTTGGACATCCAAGGATTATTGTCAATATTCTATGGCTAATGGTGTTAAGATATTTTTTGGTTAGCTGCGAATTTTTGTGTAAAGGATTGCATATCTATTGCAACCTTTTTGGCTGATTACGTAACCAAGGTTGAATAGATGTGGGCTGCATTTTTCTTTGGTGAGTGTCATTGATTGTGGTACAACTGTGATTTTCTTGTTGGTTTGCGTGTTTTTCGGCTGGTTGAATTATTGTTATGTCATTCTTAGTCATTCACTGTTGTGCTTAATATTCTTGGGATTCTTAACCCCATACTTTATGCTTCTAAGTTCAAAACACAATTGAAAATGCATATAGAGTGGAGGAAGATAATGCTTGATATGATATCACCACCATTTATGGTAGCTTGTGTAAGGCCCCAAATTGTACCCTAGTTGGAATGTTTCATTGAACATGTTTTCCATATGACTTAATTATGTTTTTAAAGAATCATACTTGGAGAATTGGAATTAAATTGGCA